>OMKK01083245.1:0-14827 GCA_900302305.1 Polymixia japonica | reverse complement strand
ACTTTGGGCTACAATTCTTGTATGAAAGGTGCTATACAAATAAAGTTTATTATTATTATTATTATTATTATTATTATTTGTAATGAATAATCGGATTATCTTGTGTCCTTCCATGGCTAATGATGTGCCTTCCACATGTATGTGGGTGTATGAGTAGATTTTGATTAATTAATTACTCATTTGACATGTAGTAAACATGTAATGTTTTCACCATCCACCATCCAGGAGATGACACCATTTCCCACCATGGCCAAATAAATAAATACCTGTCTTTATTATTATAGAGCACTTCAACATTGTTATGTGTTTAATCGCTCATGTATTGACAATGTTAACTTCATAAAACTTAATTCGCTTATGATTCATTTAGTTTAAAATTCAGACAGTAAAATGTAGCTGTCTGTTTAATCGTAGGCTATTATGATGTATATGTATGTATACTGTATAGGCTTTCCAACGGTAGAATGTACACTCAGCTGTCTGTATGTTAATTCGAGATGTTACTACAAATTTGTTAACTAAAACCATGTGACAACAACATCCACACTGCATCGCTGTTTCATTGCGTTGAAGTAAATATGTTACTACTGACTATCACAAGATAACAGGCTTGCCTTAGTGCCTTACTTATGTCATTCAAGTAAGTAGGCTAGATAAAGTTGCAATACCAATCAAGTGCTGGGATTGCTCAGCCACATGGTAAAATAGGTGGATTGATATTATTTTGGTCAAGAGCCTTTGGGGTTTGAATCCAATTGTTATGAGGAATTATAATATTTAATGCAATATGTGTTCAACAGTTTTGCACACATGTCCATTATTTTTCTCAAAATGTATTTCAAGTGATATATCAAAGAAAGGAGCTCAGGTCTTTAGAACGATGTTAATTTGCGTTCATGCAAGGAATTCACTGTTTGCTCCTGAGATCTGACAAATCTTCCATCTTGGACTAACACCTCTGCTGCAGTAAATAAATGTATTTTTGTCACCAGGAAACATGAAATCCTGTAAATCCACAACACCCGCATGCTGCTGAAAGTCAATGGACCGATCACTTGAGAGCTTGAAAGTGAAGGCTCAGTTTATTCTGTTGTAGTTGTTACTACGTTGTTGAGTCTGTTAACATACTATGACATATACACTAGCTCAGATAGAGGTTTAGATGAATCATAAATCTAATCCCTGAGTTCTAAGTAATTAACCCATTGTTTTCTAAATAAGGCTAAGAGAGTAGTAGCATTTAACATGGAGTCCCAGGGACTCGGCCCACTCTGCTAAACCCCGTACAACTTCATTCCTTCCTTGTTTACTGACTTGAGGAATCTGAAACCCGACCACCAAGCTATACATTTAGCTCACACCCTTTTTCATAGTAAAGTAGAATGTTGAAACAGAAGACGTCAAAGGATGCTACCACATATTTCAAATAGTATGTGACATCTAAAATTGAACCTTAATTGTATATTGTATTGAGTCTAGTTTTGCTTATAACAAAAAATGTGTGCTGGTTAACCTTTATGCTGAAAGAAAAACTATGCATATGGTGCATGTTTTACTGCTGCGGCCTAAATGGGCACAATATGTGAAGCAAACTACTGCTGCTGCACAGGCTCATGTAATCACTTCCAGCACATCAAGCTCCAAGCGAAATTGAACACTTTGCTTATATTTTGACTTGTAGACACAGCAATTAATAAGGTTATCACATCAACATGTCTCTTATATTAAAAAAAAAAAGTTGTCCTAGTAAGTTTTAACATCTAACTCTGTAAAGAACTCATGTTAGGTCTAGACAATACACGTAATTTGTTTTCTGTGATGTGAATAATACAGTTTTGATATAATCACGTTTGCTTCTTCCATTTATCTCTTTCCCACTGTCGATCTCAAGTTTTATTATTATTATTTTTATTCTGCCAGGATTGGAACCGTACATGGCATACAGCCAACCCAGACCTGACCCAGTGTTTCCAGAACACAGTGCTGGTGTGGCTGCCCTGCCTCTACCTCTGGCTGTGCACCCCGCTCTACCTCATTTACCTCCGCAGCCATGACCGAGGGTACATATGCATGAGCCACCTCAACAAAGCCAAAACCGTGAGTAGATCAGCAGGCATGAACTCTGAGTCTAATTACAGGTCCAGAATGCAGTTTTGCTTTGAATGTACATCAGTCTGTTTTATATGGCTGCTAATCTACCCTACAACTGGTGTGTCTAATTGTACATGCCTATGCTGAGGTCTAAATTAACTTCTGCTGTTGCCACAGTGACATTGACATCAAGAGGCAAATTCAGTCAAGGGGTGAGACACATCACTCCTCTATACCTGTCAAACTCGTCACAGTTTACAACATTTTGGAAAATTATTTTCTACAAATCCTGTCTTCATTGAGCAGTATCTAATTCCTAATTCTATTCAATTCTAATTGTAATTCTAATTAATATACAAATTCTAATTCTATTGTTGTGAAAAAATAACTTTAACTATATATTTTGACATCTTTGCTGCAATTTTCACACAATCCCTTTCTCATATTCTATATGAAAACCCCACAAATGCACCGTGGTACTATAGAGGATCTGTACTAGGTAGAACTTGTGCTCCAAATCTGAAAAGGTTAGGAGCAACAGCAAAAACCTCTTTATAATGGTAAGAGAAGATTACACCAGTGGTACACTACACTGTTAAGAACTGGCATTTTTACATCAGCACATATCTTATTCAGTTGAGTGGTCAGTTTAAAAGTTACCTGTACTGAAGTCTTTGCACTCTCTGCTAGGGATGATTTCATGCTAACAAAATCCTCCGATAGCAGTTTATTGTCATTTTTACAAAGAGGAGATCAGCAAGATGCTTTCGTATATATATTTCGTATTCGCACAAAGTTAGCCGAGACAGTAAGCCTATTATTCATCTGACGGTCTTACTAGAGACACACAAACTGTACATGTCAGGACAACGCAGTGACAGTAAGTGTATTGTGTATACAACAAATGAAACCATTTTCAGTTGAGAGCCTTAGTGTTGTAGCTTGTTGAGAGCTGTTGTAGTTAATTGCCCAATTTAGGGACAGCTGTTTTATTAATTTTGTTTGAAAAGCGTCCAATTTTGATCGGCAGCCGATCAATCAGAGCATCCCTGCTCTCTGCAATGCTCTTTTTTGTCTTTGCAAACAGAATGTTTCCAGACTTCAGTTAATTCAAAACGCCGCTGCCAGACTCCTCACCAATTCCAGTAAAGGGGGTTCCAATATAAACCATATTTTAGCTTCATTACATTGGCTACCTGTGCGTTTTTTTAATTGATTTTAAAATTTTAATGATCACTTTTAAAGCCCGGATGGGACTGGCCCCTGAGTATATCAATGACTGTCTTATTCCCTATGAACCTGAGTGCAGCCTGAGATCCTCCAGGGTCCCTTTTAGAAACTCCTAGAACTAGACTAAAGACCAGGGGCGGGCCTTTGCTTTCCAGGCCCCGTCGCTCTGGAACGACCAGCCGGAGGCTCTGTCCTCTTTTAAATCTCTTTTAAAAATACACCTTTTTAAATGCGCTTTTACTTAATTTAATTCCTTGCTGTGTGTGTCTATAATTCATTTCTATTGTGTATTATTCTAATATCGTGTCTTATACTTCATCTTATCCACCCCTGCTTTTATGTTCTTTTATAATGCCTTCATTTATTGTCTTAATGTCTTAATTTCTGTTTTGTTTTTTTTACTGTTACAAAGCACTTTGTAACTATGTTTTGAAAACCGCTATACAAATAAAGTTATGATTATTATTGTTATCTGAGAGACCTGCTCATCTCCTCCCTACAGGCCGTTGGCTTTCTCCTGTGGATTATCTGCTGGGCAGATGTTTTCTATTCTTTCTGGGAAAGAAGCCAGGCCAGCGTTGCTGCTGCGCCCGTCTACCTAGTCAGCCCTACCTTGCTCGGCATCACCATGGTGAGATTTGACCTTTTTTTATTTATACACGGGGTCATAATGAAAAGGAACACCTCATTTTTTCTCACAAAGGCCCTTTGCGCATAATAAAAAGTGATGGTGAGGTTGGATGGTGGCAGGTTGGAATGAATAAATTCCATGTACATGTGTGTCCCAGTTACTAGCCACCCTGTTGACCCAGTACGAGCGCATGAAAGGTGTCCAGTCATCGGGGGTGATGCTCAACTTCTGGCTGGTGGCCATCTTGTGTGCCACAGTCACCTTCAGGTCAAAGATCATCCAGGCCCTTGACCAGGTGAGACCACCGGACCTGTGTGTTCGAGGGGCGTGGTGGGGAATTCTAGAAATCCAGGCATTTTGCAGATGGTTCTTATGTTTAGAAAAAACCTTAGTTAGGAAGAAATGGAAGAAATCTTGGGAAGGAATACAATGGAGGGATCTCCTTCCAGGATGGTCAGGAGTGCAATAGGTGCCGAGTGGGCAAATTTCACTCAAATTACAGATTATAATGAATGATAACAAGTATACAGTTGGGGTATTGTGGCAGTAATAAAAGACGTGGAAGTGACAGTGTCCAGCCGAGCCGACATCATAACAGTCTCCAGGACGTCAGCCAGTACAGTCCCACTCATCACCCTAACAATCGTCTTAATGTCGCGGCAACACAGACACAAGAAGGGAACCCACTCATAGCGACGGTAGAGATATTCATTCATCCAGGCATTAGCCGCCCACTGTTTTACCAGCCCAGTAGATGTTAGGATATGATAGAACAGGGCGATTCAACTACATTTTCATGGGGGCCAGATTTTATAAAAGTAAATTCTGGGGGGGGCCACATGTGATTGTTCTTCCCACGAATATAGTGAACTTGAAAATAACATGACAACACCTTTTATAAATATTAAGAACTTTTATTTTATTTTAATTTTAACTTGTAACATAGATTTGGTGTTATTCACATATGAGACTTTGAATAACCACTGGTTCTCTATTAGGCATATTTAGTATTTACAATATTACCCAGAAAAGGGCACGCAGCATTGTGGGTGACCAGAGGCACCTACTGGCCTCTTCCTTTGAACTGTTGCCATCTGGGCGACGTTACCGTGGTCCTCTGTTCAAAAAGAACAGATCAAGACTCTCCTTTGTCCCACAAGCCATCAAACTCCTTAATTAATAGTTCTAGTACACATATTGGTAACCTGCATTCGTTTCTTCCTCCATCTTGTTTTTCTTCCAGTGTCTTTCTGTTCAGCCCTTGAGGACACATTTCTAGTGAGAAAAGTTACATTTCTTTGATTGGACAAGTTCTGAAACGCTGGGCTCATGTGACATTAGGACGATCCGTAAACATTAGTCGACTTGCCGATCTGTCAGGGAGGCACAAGTTTGTGTTTTGATTGACGTACATGTTGATCCAGACATAGTCATGGTAGAAATGCGAGTCTTTTTTGCATTTGGGAATCTCTTTGTGTTTCACATTCTGAATCCAAAGCTTTGTCTGGCTGTCAGACTGAAGTGCATTCTTCAGATCCGATGAAGCTTGGATGTCACGAGTTCCAGCTGCGAAGCTCCCGTCGTCACGTGATGTCAGAATCTCTTTTGCTTTCCAGGAAAAGCCGCTGCGACATCGGTAGAAAACGAGACGGGTTGTTGATGGAAATCCATCGCCTCTTGACGGGAGCTCAACGTTGTCAAATCTGGTGGAGAAATGTTCTTCCAGTTTAAGTAAAAATCCAGACATCACTTGAGTGATCGTAGCAATGATGACTTGAGAAAGTAGAGCATTTTGTCAAGGCTCAAGTCAGATACGAATAGAAACAGTTTCCTCTGAAAAGCGGTCAGATTTTCAACTAAAAATTACTCGATTATTATTGTGTGTAATTATTCAATTACTGTTTTGTCCCTCCACTATAGTCCCAAATTCCATGTCAAGTGATGGAAAATATCACTCACAAAGCAAATGAACTTGTCGTCCTGCATATATATGAGGAGCAAGGATCTCGGCCTGGAGTCTTGAGTGCTTTTCCCTTGTCTTGAGTTTATTTACCGTGAGAGTGAATCTCTCCTGAAATAAACTTTGAGGCACTTTGATGATTAATTCTCAAGTCCTTCAGAAAAGATGGCAGACAAAGTGAGAAGCAGTAATATCTTGTTCTTGCAAGTTAAAAGAAGTAAGATTGACCTGTGTGTGTGTGTGTGTGTGTGTATTTTCAGCCACCGACAGTGTGTGTGTGGAGGTACACAACCTTCTACACCTACTACGCCCTGCTCCTTATAGCTCTGTTCCTGTCCTGCCTCTCCGACCAGCCTCCTCTCTTCTCCCAGGCCGTCAAAGACACGGTGAGGCTGCCTTTTAAAACTGGAACTCTATCTATCTTCATTGGTTTCCCAGTTCCTCGTCCGTCTCCCTCCCACAGTTTCCTCTGCTCCATTCCTCCATTCCTCTCACTGCCTTTACGAAAAAGTCACATGTGAAATGACATGTGGAAAACAACATGTGAGTGTTATTAAACCACATGTGGGTTTTGGACACGTGTTTTAGTTGTTGGTTTTTCACATGTGATTCAATTAATGTGTGGAAAACCACATGTGAATAGGGACAATCAATGTGACTTTGACACACATATTATATTTTCACATGTGTAAATTTTATTTCACATGTGAGTAAAGCCAGTGCAGGTTTCACATGTGACGTGTGTTTCCTATGTGATGGTGCGAGTGTATGCTGTGTTGCGCTAGGAACAGGCCTTTGCTCTTTTCCATTATTGGACTTTGTGTGCTTTTGTGAGTGCAAGCTGTTCTTATGGTTCCATGCTGTGTGCAGGTTCAGTCGTTGAATGGGTGTAGAGAATGCCCACGCCGGGGAGGACCACGAGCCGTTGTGCAAAGCTTTTGTGCGCACCCAGAGGGTTGATGAATGGGTGTGTGTTTGTGTCCACGACTTTGTGCTTTTATATGAGATGAGCGTGCTGTGCCTGTACCTGTTGGAGATGTTTTGTCAACAGTAGGTTTCCTGGAAGTAAGGTCTTGACCCTCCGTGGTGTAATCCATACCAGCACAGTAGAAAGGCAACACATTAGTCAAGCCAATATATGACCAAAAGGTTGAATCACTATGAACTACTGTAAACTCTGGCCTTAGCAACAGCCACCCAAACACAAATAAAGATAACCTTTTTAGTGTTGCCATGTAATGCAATGTTTTTGACCAAATTATGTGTTGCCATGTATTCTTTGTTTACCATGTTTACGTTTCAAAACAAACTTTAGTTTTACCGTTCTCTCCCTGCGGACGCAGTTCATCAACGCTGTCCTAACAACTCACGCGTTTAGAGTCAGTTGGCTTGTCTGTGGCTAGTTTTGTTTGTGTGGTTCATAGCAATATAGCTCTGCTTATTATCATGTACTTCTTGCTGAGGTCTCTGTGTCCTGGTCTGTCTCTTCCTTAAAATACTTAATAATAGTATTACTTTCCAAAAGCAAGAGGCAGTCTAACTGAAGTTTAATTGGATCACATTCAATGATGATGGATTGAGAATTTTACAATGAAGCTTTGCATCTAAATCTGATTTAATTGTGTTGCTCTATGCAGAATCCATGTCCTGAGGCAGGAGCTTCCTTCCTCTCCAGAATAAGCTTCTGGTGGATCACCAGGTAAGAAGACAGACAGTTGGCTTTAACCTCAGCATCTAATAATGGAATGTAACAACATGATGGATATAAATACTGGTTGTCTCTTGACCATATACCCTGGCTGTCTGCTTGATAACCATTTGTGATTTGTCCTATTCCTTCCTACCTCTGACCAATCGTCACACCCGTGGCTGCTCCAGAGCCCATGGCTATGCTAGGGCTCTCTCTATCTACTCTATCTAATTCTGTCTGTTAGTCTTCTTGCTGTTTTTCACCTTTTACTGTTTTCCCATCCGCCTCTGCCTCTCTCCTGATTTTGACTGTCCTCTACCTCACCCTGTCTCTCTGCCGCTCCCAGGCTGATGGTGACGGGCTACAGGCGCCCGCTGGAGGAGAAGGACCTGTGGTCTTTGAACCCAGAGGATCGCTCCCAGAGGGTGGTTCCCCACCTGGTGCGTCGCTGGAACACAGAGTGCCAAAAGGTCAAAAGGTCAGGAGTCAGGTTTGCCAAAGCTAAAAGGAGAAGAGAGCGTGCAGCAAAGTTGACGTCCTTTAGGTTCATTGGAGGGCCAGTTCTAGGATAGCTGCCCGTATTCTGAATCAGACAAGCCCGCTTTGTACTCTCATAGGGAGGCTAACAACCAGGCTTTTGTCATTGGTGGGAGGAGGATTAAAACAGAACAGAAAAAAGACAAGAAAAGGAGGAATTTCAACAAAAAACGAAATCTCCTTACATCCTTTTTCCCAGGCCAGAAGAGAAGACTCTGTACTCTCCTAAGCGGGTGTCTCATGGTGAGAGCAAGGAGGGCCTGCCCGTGGAAGAGTCAGAAATCCTGATCGTCAAGACCCCTCGGAAGACCAAAGAGCCCTCCCTGTTCTGGGCACTGTGCCTGACGTTTGGACCCTACTTCCTCATCTCCTCCCTCTACAAGATCATCCAGGACATCCTGATGTTTGTCGGGCCTGAGATCCTTAGGTGAGAGGTCCAGAGTCTGTCTTTGTTTTGTCATCTTTGCTTTGTACATCTCTGTGGTTGCTATAGTCTTTGACATGGCCTTAGGTTTCAAATAGAGCGTACCCTCTGAAGAATGTGTCGAGGGTCTTGCTCACAAAAGCCCTGCATTCTGAAGTAGTTTTCCTACCAGGTTGTTGCCTAGTGACCCCTGTCTCCAGCTAGACAGCTTTTCTTACTCGTCTGTCACCCGTCTCTCTCTTGCCAAAACATTATTAATTTTGACCTTTTCTGTTGCATCCAACTATGAACAACACTTCCGGCTCCCCACCTGTCCTCTTGTACATAATTTGTCATCTCTCTCTAGTTGTGCTTTATGTTTTTACACTTTACTATGTAAAAATTAAAAAACAAAACATAAGCCCTGGTGGACTGGTCAGTGAATACCTGTATCTTTACATCAATTCTATACATTTTACATATGTTCAGGGTAGTGTGATTTAACTAGAGGGGCTTAGAAAAGACTGTGAACTAGAGCTGGAATGACCCACTCTTGTCTCTTTCATGTGGATGCAGGTGAGGTGAAGGCTTGCATGATAGCAGCATGATATCCATCAGGGCACACTCCAAATATAAACACAAAGCTGTCTCACTGAACCAATCCATCTCATTCTCCTACCTAGAGATGCATTCCACACTACCCCTGTCTGCCTGCAAGACTTGGAAAAAAACGAAAAGCTTTGAAATCCTTTGCAGGGTAGAAGATGAATAATCTCACAATCTCACGTTCATCACGCGGACCTCTCCCTCCTGTCCTCCACCCAGGCTGCTGATCCGCTTTGTCAACAACGCCGACGCCCCCTCGTGGCAGGGCTACTTCTACACGGCGCTGCTCCTGGTGTGCACCTGCCTGCAGACGCTCATCTTGCAGAAGTACTTCCACGTGTGCTTCGTCACCGGCATGCGTCTGCGTACCGCCATCATCGGAGCAGTCTACAGGAAGGTACAGGGATCCAGGCAAATTTAAGTGGTACTTTCAGATTACTTTTATGGCATTTATGCTTTTTAAAATAGATTAAAGTAAAGGGTAATGAAGAAATATGGAGGAGAGAGAGAGGGGGGGGGAGTTAACATGCAAGTCATTATACATTTTAGTTGGTTGCATTGCAGACAGACAACTAAGCTAGCCTGGTTTCAGTGACTAATGCTAACAGTGCTAGCTTCTTTTACAGTGTCTAGTGAAGAAAAATAAATATGATGGTACCTTTAAGATCCAGGAACAATGCTCTATTATTTTGTTAATGTAATTATTTCCCTAGTTTGGGTATGAATCTAATTCAGACCTCTGTAACCCTTAATATGTGACGTTGCGATGTTTCTGTTGCCTCGTCTTGACCTCTGCTCTTAGGCGCTCGTAATCAGCAACGCGGCGAGGCGCACCTCCACGGTGGGTGAGATCGTCAACCTCATGTCAGTAGATGCTCAGCGCTTCATGGACCTCATCACTTACATCAACATGATCTGGTCCGCCCCGCTGCAGGTGGTGCTAGCCCTCTACTTCCTCTGGCAGGTAGGTTGGCCGGGACACTGTTTGGTTAAATATAAATATATAAATGAGTCAATGTATGAGTCTTGGTCAATGGCGATAAAGAGGCCATGAAGGATTTTCATGAAAACAAATACAGCTCAGTCTTGAGATTGAGATTAAGGGTGATTGACAAATATCCAATGGGAGATGTTGGCTAGGAAAGAGTGGATTGGCTCCTCAACCTGAGTGTCAGAGGAGGGAAAAGTATAGCAGACTTGTGTGTCGTCGGCATGGCAACAGACCGCTCGCTAAGCCCCGCCCCCATTAGTTACTGTTGCTAACTAGTTCAAGCTTTTGGACTAGCATAAAATGTGGCTCTGTCCTCGATGGTAAGACTTTCCTCCTTTGATCTTTGTTCATCTGCAAGTGTTAGATAATTGAAGAAACACCAGGCAGTTACACACAATATCTGCCTAGATTTTCCTTTCAACATGGGTTAAAAAGGAAAGCTTGGTTTGGCTGCGCTGACGTCCTGGAAACTGTTATGATATTTGCTTGGCCGGACTCTCGTTTCCTTAGTCTTTTATTACTGCCCCATTAGTCCAAATCTATATTTGTTATCATTCCATTTACAATCTGTAACTTGATTAAAAAGCCCATTCTGCATCTATTGCACACCTGGCCATCCTGGAAGGGGATCCCTCCATCGTATGCCTTCCCAACATTTCTTCCATTTTTTTTTTCTAACTAAGGCTTTTTTCTTGGGTTAAAGGTCAGGGGGTGTCGTTTAATTCTTTGTGATTGTGGGCTTGTGAAGCCCTTTGAGACTGTAATGTGATTAAGGGCTATATAAATCAACTTGACTTGAAAGGGTAAGGCCTTGTAGGCCTCTACTAGTGTCTATGTTCTATATCAGAGGTGGGAAGTCATGTGACACGGAACACTGCACCAAATGATTTCAATAATGAACCCCCTCCTCTTGTTAAATGTGTGTTAATCAGTGAAATCACCTGCTCTAGTGTTTGGTTGGAATGACCACCTGCAGCCTCTTGGCCCTCCATGGCACATGATCTCCTATCCCTGTTCTGTATCGTGTGTTAATGGGTTTTTTCTGCTGGCGCTGTGCAGAACCTGGGTCCATCTGTGCTGGCAGGAGTGGCTGTGATGGTTCTGATGGTGCCAGTCAACGCTGTCATTGCCATGAAAACCAAAACCTACCAGGTGGGACATCTGTACACTCAAACACCCTAACACATGTACAAAGTCCTATTAGGGTTGAACGATATGGACAAAATATCATATTGTAATTATTTTAGGAGATATTGTGATTGCAATATAACTTGCAATATCATTTTTAAGGTCTAGTGTTAAGTTTAGAATCTGGTTGGTTAAAAAGTTTAGGTTAACCATATTTCAATATTTCAGCCTTGTTTCAAAAGGCCCACATTGCAGTCTTCAAGATGTGGATATTATGTTCTTTCATATTTAGATATCAATATGAATTCGATATACTGTTCAGCCCTACTTCTCATATTAACATTGTAGATATGCATTTATGAAGTTTGACCGTTTTGTGGATAAAGAATATTATCTCACTACTGGTATTGCAACTGGTATCAAAAGGACCTGTGTTTATATTGAGCTAATGGTCAATCAACAAGAAAAGCAGAAGGAGCTGCTCAGTTTAATTTCTGTATACATTTATTACGTCATCAAACAAGGTTTACTTTATGAACATCATAAAACATAATTGAGATGCTGTATCATAACATCCCACACTGGCGCATTCTGTAAAGATGGACCTTAACCGTGTGTGTGTGTGTGTGCGTGCGTGTGGTGCAGGTCGCCCAGATGAAGAGCAAGGATAACCGCATCAAGCTGATGAATGAGGTGCTGAACGGCATCAAGGTCCTGAAGCTGTACGCCTGGGAGCTCGCCTTCAAGGACAAGGTGTCAGCCATCCGTGAGAGTGAGCTGCGAGTCTTGAAGAAGACCGCTTACCTGGGTGCCGTGTCCACCTTCACCTGGGTCTGTGCCCCCTTCCTGGTGAGTCAAGGAGACAAGGGAGGATGATGCAGAGACTAAATACAAATGCATATTTCCTAGATGTAATCATTAAAAGTAATCGCATCAACCACATATTTTGCGAAACACATTTTGGAGACACCTCTCTCCTTTTCTGCAAACCATTAAGTCATGATTTTGTTTGCATACTTAATACAGCTCAATGTTGCAAAGTTGTTAAAAGCATATTGAAGATATCTTCCAATGTGACCAGCAGAATTAAATAATTACCCAGTTCTGATCTCAACAGAAACAGACGTTTAACGTTTCTGCTCTTGTCTGGTCATAAAATAGTCATAAAACTCTTGAGGCTGTGAGAGTGAAAGAATAGTTCCTAAATACTGGGCTGTATGCAACAGCTGTCAGGTAATGCATTTCTCAAAGAACTTGTCCAGGGTCAGTAAGTCTGCATTTCATACGGGAACAGAATACATGCTTTTAACCAGTATCGTTTGATTCTGAAAGTCATTTTTGTTAACAAGTGTCTCCAGTTTTTCTGTACATTTTGCGATGCATGTTATTTTTATATCGTAGACTTTCTACCAAATTAAAATGCATGTTTTACAATACATAGCACACAATTCATATTAAAAATGTAGGTCAAACCCAACACCTGCTAACACCTCTCTTCGCTGCAGGTTGCCCTGTCCACATTCGCTGTGTACGTCCTGAGCGACGAGCGCAATGTGCTGGATGCTCAGAAGGCCTTTGTTTCACTGGCGCTCTTCAACATCCTGCGTTTCCCTCTCAACATGCTGCCCATGGTCATCAGCAGCATGGTGCAGGTAAGCGTACCCGGCCCGACCCTGTCACGACCTCCACCGCGTTAACAACCAACCTGCTTGATGTGTATTCTCTAGCTAACGTGGTAGGTTCAACAAAGTTACGGCAGCCTGCAAAACTCAAAACGGCGCAGTGTAAACAGAAAATGCTAAGTATGCTATATGTTACACAGCTACATGCCGCAAACTGAGCTTCTTCCAGGATCGGGGTTAGCGACTGAAACTCTGCCTCCTAGGAAGACAGACAGACAGGACAGAGAGTGAGACACAGTTGAGAGAAGGAAGGAGAGACGCAGCAGACATTGTGTCCCGGGGGTTATCCACTGGCTCAAAAGCCTAGTCACACTCGAGAGTTAATACCGAAAGATCCGGAAAAACAATCATTAGCGCTTGCTCGGCCCACAGCTGCTTACCACACCGGTTCGGCGCTTCTGATTGGCCACTACTTGTCACCTGGTCCGCTCCAAGGCTAGAGGAGAGTTGGCAGCTTATAAGCAGGAGCTGATTGATAATTAGCAGCAGCTGCGTTACTGTAATAACAACTGTAATATCTGCACCTGCTAATATTGGCCGCAGACTGTTTTCCCAGCTGCCCTCTGCTTGCGAGCGAGCGCTGTCTTTGGTCCTGAACTCGGTCCTCAAGCCCTCGTGGACCTTTGGGGCTCCACACTATGTGAAAGAAAGTCGGTGCTGGGAGAAGCTGCTAGTTTGATGGAACTCACTAGTTAGGGGCAGGCGATGCAGTTCAACTTGTTTATGTTATTTCCTTTGCTGGAGGCTACACAGAAATGAGTGATGTTGGATGATTCACGCTGAATATTGTTGCAGGTAGTTGTTGCATGAACAGAACAGCTTGATTGTGCACTTTTAAGTCTGGTTTCTGGGGGGTTTTTTCTGACATAAAGGGGAGAGACACAGGCCACAACATGATGGGCAAAATACAACCAAATCCAACTATTCAATTTAAATATCAAAGGCACTTAACAAGGGTGCACAATGTGGATGAGACAGAAAGGTGAACGAGCATAAACAGTAATTAGCGATTGAGGAGTTGGAGCGGGTTCAACAGATTAATATTACTGGAAAGAATGAGCTTAGTAAGGAACAAACTAAATTGCAGGACTTTAACGATTATTGTTATTATCACTAGAAAGCCTGCATTGCCGTACATTACTAGGCCTTCAGGCCAAGCAGTTAATGTTTAAGTGGACCATGTGCATAAAGATGGCAGCCTGTTAGACTGACCCAGCCTCCATGATGCATTTCAAACCCACTAATCGCTCTGCTTCTTCCATCTGATTTGGCAACAGTACGTGTTGACGATGGTTTCTTGGTTTGAAACCTGCCCCGCGGTGCAAAGCTTCCTTTCTTTTCCTTGTCAACTTTTCCCTCTTCCTTTCCTTCAATCTCTCTTTCATCTTACAATGTATCCCTCTGTACCTTTGAACATTTGAATTTCGCTATTGTCCTCCCTCCCTCTCTCCCTCCCTCTCTCTGTCTTCCCCCGCTTTGTCTCTCTCTCTCTCTCTCTCTCTCTCTCTCTCTCTCTCTCTCTCTCTCTCTCTCTCTAGGCCAGCGTCTCCATGAAGCGCCTGCGAGTGTTTCTGTCACACGAGGAGCTGCAGGAGGACAGCGTGGAGCGCAGGGCGATAGCAGGCTGTGAGTCTCTTCCTCTGCTCTCTCTGTCACCTCCCCCCTCCTCCCCCTTCTCTCAGAAACAGACAGGTCTTTATTCCCTTTGCTCTCCTATGCAAGCTTGTCCACACAAGTAAAGAGTCACTCACTGACTCACTCACTCACTCACTCACTCACTCACTCACTCACTGACTCACTCACTCACTCACTCACTCACTGACTCACTCACTCACTCACTCACTCACTCACTCACTCACTCGTTCACTCACTCACTCA
>OMKK01083243.1:0-38825 GCA_900302305.1 Polymixia japonica | reverse complement strand
CAATCACACGTCTACCCTTGCTTCATTTGATCAGCTTTCGGCTGTGTGAATCAATACCAGAGGTAGTTCAATTACATACTCTAGTTTCATCAAGAATGATAAAAGTGGTAGAATATTTGTTTATTCCATGCATTCCTCCTTGGAAGTTAAGGGGAAGTCAACCCCTGACATTAGCTTCCCTGAATTTCCACTACTGCATACAGAACCTTTCAACCCTAGCTGTCAATACTAATAACTGTAAAACAGGCAAAGCAGATCCATCCAACAAAAGACAAAACAATCCCCTGGATTTAATTTTTCCCTATTTGTAGATGTTAGCCGAACAGCTTTTATACTTGGTTTTACAAGTATAGTACAAATGAGGTTCTGAACAGAGGAACAGAGCAATACAATTTGGTGGCTGATCATTCTAGAACTTATTCTAGAAATTATACATTTAAGTGCTGTATGTATTGGTTTTACAATCCTCTAATAATAAAATCAAATACTATCCTTTAAGATGCTGAACTGGCCCCACGTCGGTGCCTGGAGGCAGGTTTACCACTCTTGTATAATCTATATCTCTGCTTCTACTTCTTGTACCGTCCTCACCTCTCCGGGTTCTTGATCTCCTCTGTGACAAAGTTTAGGGTGTCCCATCCAGAGTAGGAGAACAGAGCGGAGTATAAGGCCAGAGCAATGCCCCCTGGGTCCCTGGATGAGCCGTCAAACATGCCGTCAAAGTTCTGAGTGTGACCTGAGAAACACAGACAGGGACAGAGAAGAAGAGTAAGACAGGCGTTCTGTACGTAAGAGAAAAATATTCGAAACGTTTGAATATTTCATTTCCAAAACATGATATATACATTTTGGGAAATATTCATTATCTTCAATTTATCATTCAAATGTGTGTAGAGCTTGAGTGTAGAAGTGTTATTTAATAATTACTTATTACCTATTAGTTATTATTTACCTATTATTCAAATAGTACCATGATTTTTTTCATCACTTTTTAAAAAGAAAACTTTTGAAACTCTTTCATCATTCATAAGTGATTTTTGAGTCTGGGGAAAGTTTAGTGCGAGAGATGACTAATGTGCCAACTGTGGGAGTTTAGAGAGTCAGGTAGGAAAGGAAATGGTATTCAGGGGATTTTTTAGGTAGGAAAGACCTGCAGACGACATCAGTACCTTGTCCGATCTTCACCAGGCCGGTGATGATGACGGCAATGAGGGCGATGACCTTGGCATAGGTAAAGAAGTCCTGGACCCTGGTACCATACTTCACATAGGCACAGTTCACAAAGGTCAGCAAACCTGAAGGAGAACCCAAGTGAGACCACAGATACAATAGTGTACAGACCCACGTCTATATACATTTAAAACTTGCGTACATATACATTTGCATAATGCTGAAGACACAGACACACGGGACACGCTGACTCTCTCACTTACTCTTTAAAAACGTAATCTTTAAAAAAAATCTCACTATGCTAACAATCTCTGGTGGTGGTGGTGGTTTGATACGCGTGTGTGTGGTTTGAGAGTGTGCCAGCCTGTTTCCGTGCATGAGTGTGCCTGGTTTAAGGAAACAGAGCTGCTGACTCAAGCAGACTGGCCAGTTGTTTTTCAGAGGGATACAGCTGAGTGCAGCACTTACAAGCCAACACACACACACACACACACACACAGTATACACAGACACTCAGACAAACACACACACGCAGTATACACACACACTCAGACAAACACACACACACACACACACACACAAGGGCACAGGTAGGCGGTGGAAGTACGAAAAGTGAGGTTACTGCGTAGCTGCAGGCAAAGGAGAATCAGGAAGCCCAAACTGACACCACAACCACCTCTATGTTTACATCTGTTTGAGGTCGCTGTTTTCCATTATTGCCTTGACAGACTACGGAAGAGTTCCATCCCACCCTACTAACACACTGACTGAATGACTGAGACTCACGGCCCAGTCAAAGAGAGCTGCTATTTGTTTAGTCATACACTGCACTGACGGTCTCAAGAAAACATGTTTTTATTCTTCTCTACGTGAGTCATCTCTATGTGGCCTCTTATCAGTGTTTACCCCTCCAAGTTCGTAAACCTGGAGATAGTAACGCACACATAGGATAGTCTGATCTATTAGCGTGTTCTTAAGAAGCAAGATTAGGCTTGTTATATTATTATTTATACAGATAATTAGTTAGAAATAGTTATAGTTATAGAATAAGACTTCAAATACTACGTTCCCACGAAATATCTCCAAGCCGTGTTTGCACTGACTAAATAAACTGTAAATAAAGTGTAAAAACGCTGAGCGGATATATTTTATCTCCACTAGCTTTAGCCGCATATCAGCACTCAAGGTAATATCGCGCACATCCTGCTCGGAGACGATATTCTTGTGTCGCAAGACGCAGTTATCGCTTCTCGCGAACCGCCGTCTGGACCAGACGTTTAAATAAAAGACCAAAACAGGTTATTACATCACTCCCCTTTCCTCCACATTGACCACCGAAGGAGACGATTCCGTAAAGAATCACAACATCGTCGTCTCCTTCCGCGTTGACAGGTGGAGGATCATAACAAGTCTGCTCTCCGCGGGGAGACAGTTCAAGCACAACAGATCTGAATGCCCCAGACGGAGACGACCGGCGATGACTGATGGAGAAGCTGAGCGCTACTAAGAAGAATTAGAGGCGTAGCGTGTTGACAGTGAAAGGTTAGAAGGGTGGGAGGTGTGAGATCGGGTTCAGGAGGCTGGCTTGACTCACTGACTGGCTGTAGATTTCAAATACAGTCCAGATGTGAGGCGAAGCGGGTTTTGCCTTGCGGATCTCCGGGGGTGAGTTCCATTCCAGAACGGCGCATCCTTATTCACTCCCCCACACTAAGACGCTAAAAAAGCTAAGATGAATTCTTCCCAACGTGTATGTTGGGATAGACAGTAAGCAAGGGCACATAAGAGGGATGAATTTCCTGGAATGGAACAGACAGTAAGAAGAAGGCTGTAAGAAGAATATTTTTCCTATAGAACCCTGCTGGCAGGGGCCATGTTTAGTTTGGGTACCAGATTGGTAGTTCTAAAGGGACTCTATTGCCAAGCTGAGCTGTTAATAGCTTGTTAGCCCCTTAGGTCAGAGTCTTACTGAATCAAGGACTTTAGCTCACAGATATCAGACACACACACAGATAACCACATCTTATCTGTGTGTGTGTGTACGTGTGTGTGTGCGCGCGCAGTATACTCACTAGTATGTGTGTGTGTGTGTATGTGTACGTGTGTGTGCGCGCAGTACACTCACTAGTATTTGTGTGTGTGTGTGTGTGTGTCTTGCGCGCATGTGCCTTCACGAGGGTGTGGGTAGGTGAGTCAGTGAATGAGTAATATTTATTGATAAACAGAACAGTGATTTTTTTAGGATATTGGTCTGCTTTTTTTTTTTTAACAATCTCTTTGTCTCCAGCTTTTAGCGTCTGGGTGCCTGAGTGCCGTTATTCAATTGCTCTGTTCCAGAGTCCTGTTTGGTTGCCTGGGTTTTCTGTTACGCTGCAGTCCTGTTACTTTGATTTACTCTGTTTGTCAGCTTTGCTCTTCTGACCAATACTGGTTCCATCCATTTATAGGGGCTGGTTCCACATTCGTGAATACGCAGCTACTGTTACGCAGGAACAAAAATACCTGTACAAAAGTCGGCTTACGCCGGCTTTTCTAAGTCAGTTTCCCCGAGAGATTTTCTCCGTCCCTTCCTCCTGAGGAACTGAGCCCTGTCTCTTGCCATCCTTCAGTTCCTCTTCTATATAATGTCAGCATCTTCTGCTGCTGGAGCGCTGACCTAGATGCTGACCCAGCCCGTTGCGTCACTGTTTTTCAGTTCTCTCTTTTACTTACTTAAGCCACACACGCCGCAATGCACATGCTGTCTCTCTCTCTCTCTCACGGCTCTCCCTCTCTCCATATATCTATATCTATCTATATCACTAACTCACTGACTCACTCCCTCACTCAGTCAATCACTTGCCTACTCATTAACTCTATCTCTCACACACACTTCCTCTTGCTCTCTTTCTTTCTCTTTTCCAGATACACACACACACACACCCATCCCCTCACACATCCCTAAACACAAGATACACTTACAGATACACGCCGCGGCCAGCATCCTGTTGGCCAGGTAGGGGGCGATACAGGTGGGGAAGATGGGCTGGACCATGTAGTTGGAGAAGGTGATGGCGATGACGGCCTGGCTGGTCGGCTCGATGATCAGCAGCGACGTCCACAGGCGGATGAAGGCCAGGAACCCGCCGAAGGCCTCTAAGATGTAGGCGTAGGAGGCCCCGGACTTGGTGATGGTGGTCCCGAGCTCGGCGTAGCACAGGGCCCCGAACACGGAGAAGATCCCTCCGACCGTCCACACCACCAGCGAGAGGCCGTAGGAGGCGCTGTGGATCAGCACCCCTTTGGGGGAGACGAAGATCCCCGAGCCGATCATGTTCCCCACGATCAGGCACACCCCGTTGAGCAGGGAGATCTCCTTCTTGAGCTTCATGGATTCCTCCGAGGCCTCGGATTTCACCGACGGGGGACCGCCATTGGTCGCCTCTTGCGTCGGGGCAGGGCTGTAGGTCGCCATTGATTAAGTTGGTGGTTGATTCAAGGGGGTGGGTACTGGGGATGTGAAAGCCTATTGGTTGGATGAGATTTCAGTCACTGATGAGGAGTTTTTCGATTGGATGTGGGAAAGAAGATTCAACTGTTTTCCAGCAATGGACCCTCCTGTGACATCTGTGGAGCCAACAAAAAAGATCTTATCAGTGAGACTGTTACCAGGATGACTAATCCATCATACCACGCCTACATATAGCAACTCGGTAATTTAATGAGCAGTTAAGCAATTTCTATTCGGGTTTATGTTGGTCTTTCAATGAAAGCCAAAACTTGTAAAAGGCTAAACGTCGCTACACGTCACAGACTTTATTGTGGACACAAACACGAATACAAACATGCACGTGCATGCACACACACACACACACGCACATTGACACACAGTGAGCTCACTGTTGGATTTGAGCGTAATTTGAGAGCCATTAGGCACAGCAAATGGCCTTTTAAGGTTGAGTGTATTGACAGAGAGAGGGAGACAAGCAAATACGCCACATGCCTGAAAACCCCGTCTTCACTAGTGACCATAACTCCCTGTTCAGTCTTCAGTCTTAGCTCAGTAATCAGATCTCTGACTGAGACAGACACACATACGCACACCTACACACCCGCACCATCGTGTACGCGCACACACATGCGCATGCACACACACACACACATAAAGAGTTTATTAGGGGTCGGTGTGGTGACCTGTCACGTGTTTTCCAAAGTTCATTACCTTCAGCATGTATGAGGTTTAATGAGAATGCCATATATCGGGTAGCGTATTCACTAAGCTAACTTCATGATTCCCTCTAAATACAGGTTTCAATTAACACATACACACACACACACACACACACACACTTTTGTACAACATTCAGTTCATTGTTCGTGGGGTTTTGAAGGAGACAGCGGGTGTTTGTGTAATGTTCAACTCAACAGAATTGCAAATCACCTGAGTTATAATGCTGATATTCACTTCAAGTATGGAACAGGTCAAGCAGAGCAGAAGCAGCAGAGCAGGTCAGAGTCTGAGCAAATAGCCAAGAACAGAGATTTAGACGGTAGCAAAGTGGAGCCTATAGACGCAGGGTGCCTTCAGAAAAAATGCCACACATAGATATAAAAGACGATGAAGTAGATAGATATAGAAACTGATCCAAAATAGGGTAATGATGTAGTGAACAGGATATACAGCACGAGAGAGAGAGAGAGAGACAGAGAAAGAGACAGAGAGAGAGAGAGAAAGAGACAGAGAGAGAAAAAGAAAGAGAGAGAGAGAGACAGAGAGAAAGAGAGAGAGAGAGACAGAGAGAGAGAGAGAAAGAGACAGAGAGAGAGAGAGATAGACAGAGAGAGAGAGAGAAAGAGACAGAGAGAGAGAGAGAGAGAGAGAGAGACAGAGAGAGGGAAAAAACGAAATCAGAGAAGGATTCGTCAAAGTGAGCGTGAAGATGCAATGAGATACTTGCTTGCACATACGCATATTTCACTGTAGATTTAACCGGGCAGTGTGGCCGCGGAGGACAGAGACAGACACATGCCGAGCTCACGGGGCGACGCGCAGCAGGAGAGAGTTCCAGTCCGCTGCAACAAGCCCGGCATGTGATAAAAGACTGAAGACAGTCGAGTGTCTCCGCACGTGATCAAACGCCTACCGGAGACTCTGAAAGGCGAGGCTCTTATAAGCTCAGAGCAAGGTCCAAAACCCACTGATAAGTATTCTTTCTTCTGATTGACTCAAGGTTACATCCTGGATCACAAAATCCCTTCTAGCCCAGTGGGTCAGTTGATAAGGACTATACTCATTTGCTTAACTGGGTATAATCATGGGTAGCCAGAGGCTCAACACTGCACTTTGCTGCTTCACAGCTGGCTGGACACCCTGTGTACCATGGTAGACCACAACTCACCCACCACGTTCCTCACCTGTACGGTCATGTCGTTTGTGTATTATTGTATTTGTGGTTATGTCTCATGCTGTAGGCCTAAACTTATTTGGGAAGCCACCGCGCTCTGACTTGTCGGTGCGTTGCCCGTTTTAAATGAACGTTTCTTGTGAAGACGGGATCGGAAGATGGGATTAATTCCTCATTTATTTTTTCGTGCATCAGGACGTTTTTTTGTACTGATTTGCCCTCTGACCTAATTGCATAATTGAAGGCACCTGATCGGAGGGTTCTTAAGACTGAAGTGGACATTGGATCCACATAGTGATGAAGGCAGCGATGCCAAAAACATTTTATCCCATCCTGATGCTCAAAAACTAAATTATGAACTAACTAAACTGAAATAGTACATTCTTTTGAGTGTGATCCCATCTTCACAAGAACCATGCTGTAAACTACAATTGAAAGAATGTATCTCTTGCAAAAAATAAATTAATAAATTAATTATTTAATTAAATGTTTTAAATTAAATAAAAAACAACTCCACTTTGTGTGTCAAACATTTATGTTTGTATTGGTCTGTGCTGTTCTGGAGGGTACTTTTGAAATTAATGTTGCTATTTTCCTAATGGGGATTAATGACCAATTACCATTAAATAACACCCACGTCTCAATCAAATAACAACTGACTTTGTCATATAATTATTAGAAGGAGATTTGAACAGTGATGTTGAGATATTGGAGTCACAGTGTGCATATCCCCGGCTGACAGAAGGCCTACATCTACCTACTTAACTACCACGACCTCTGTCTCTATAAAAATCTCATACAACAGACAGTTGGGATTTGTCCTGTCTCAAGTTGATTGATTAAAAATGATTCAAATACTTTAGCTAAATCTTAGCTTCTGCTTTCACCAAAGAAACACTTGGATGAAGGCCTGAAAAGATACTGTATTTCCAGCTACTTCACCTCCGCAGTTCCTTCCCAGTCCTTAAGAACAGTCAGACAACAGGATATGAATGCATCACAACGGTACTACTGCATGGGTGCCCATCAAAAGGTGCATCACATACCAGACTATTTTCAGATTTTAGGATTTTAGATCGGCCTACAGGTACCAATGGTAATTCTGGAATACTGATATAATCTGATAGGAATGTCATTAGAAGTTAATAAATAATAATTTGACTGAAACACGTGTTGTAAACGGGCCACAATTTGGCCTAAATTCAGGAACTAAAATCACCCGTATAAACAGAAAACCCCTCCGTTGAGATACAACACAGTGGCATCAGTCATTATGGGGGTCTCACCTTCTCCAGACACGCTCGCTGAACCTGTTGCACTTGGGGGTCCCACTCCTGACGTCCAAACCGGGGCAGCGGGCAGCGGGTTAGCCTCTACACGCCGACGGGTCACGATGTTGGCAGAAATGCTTTTTTTTTTTCTTATTCAAATCCCATCGCCGGTTTGACCCTTCATTGTTTTCTATCTGTTAACTCTGTTGATGTCAGCAATCCTCTGGCGTAGCGGGGTTTTTTTTTTTTTTTTTTTTGGTGGTTCCCTTTGCCCTTCCCTCTCGGTCATGCGTCCTCCGCCTGGCTTGACTGTTGCTCCGCTGTTCGTGAAGTTTACTGAAACTGAACTTTAGTGAAGGTGCTCCGGACTGATCAGCTGATTAACTTCTGCTTTCTATCGCCGCTGCCAGGGGCGACGGTGGAGATGGGAGGGGCCGGCCGGTAGACGCGCTGGTGCTTAATTGCTTTACATTGTGTCCGCTGACACTGAGTCGAGTTTCTATAAAACTGCTGAGCCCATTAATCAAGTTCTCATAAAGAGACATTGTTGCCGGTGTAAATTAAGAGAAGGGTGGAATAATGCTGATAATCACTTCAAATGCCGAACAGGTCAAGGCAGTTCTTCAGCAGCAGAGCGGGTCAGTCTGACCAAATAGGCAAGAACATTTAGACCGTAGAGATTTAGAGCATGGAGACCATGGCTAAACGGAGCCTATAAACGCAGGGTGGTTTCAGACAAAATGTCACAGACAGACACAAAGACGAGGAAGTGGACGAGAGAAATCCAATGTGGAGTGTTGAGGGAGTGTATACAGCGAGAGAGTGACAGACAGACAAGACACAGAGAGAGAGAGAGAGTGAGACAGGTAGAACCAGAGAAAGAATCATCCAAGTGAGTGTGAGAAGAGTTAAGAGAAAACTAGAATAATGGATGCTTGACTACGGATGCTTGTAATTCCACTTATCCTTACATAACATAGGCTAAATACAGGCCTAGTATAAAAAGGAAATACACACAAGTATTTACGGTTGTTATACGGGATACAAACCGTACAAGACAACGATTGTGTGTCTCGTCAATTTAATTTACATGCTTGATGGATAATGAAAACATGGACCACGGCCCCCTCTTGTGGATTTGAGAGACACTGATGATATCGTGACGCACACCAGCCCTAATGAAGGGGTCTATGGGGGTCGACAGAACAAAGAGAAATCTACTTACTTATGTCTCCTCTAATATTGTCTCGTTTACTAGAAGTTAATACAGTGAGATAATGTATGTGTAGGTATTTCCCAGTGGCGTCTCGTATAGTTATCATAGGGGATCGATCATGTGTTACTATTTGGTGTTTACTGACGTGAAACTCTTAGGAATCTGACCTTTACATTCGTGTTTGTTAACCGTTTATGTAAGATTTCACCTCTCAGATCGTTAATTGATAGTTTTGGAGCTGAATGGTAGGCAGTTAAAGTGTCATGTTTCATTAGCAACAGATTCATCAATAGACAATGTGGAATACATATTCTTTGTCCTCCACAGTGAAGTTCACTCTTCAGTGATGACAGATTAAAGGGTATATCAGATGACTGTTAGCGCAACGTTAACTTCCTTTGTTTAGTTGATTAATGTCTATGGACATGCCATTAGGAGTTCTGTGATCAAAGCCAGCAACCCTCACCATCACACCTGTGGCCTAGTGTATTCACCTCTCCCTGGCCTTGTTTCTGACTGAGACTATCACGGCCTGATTTCCACCACCACACAAATGATTCCTGTTTTTTTTTTTGATTGAGACACATCTCTTGTCGCTCATGAACGCATGTGGACAAACTTCTCACACATGGCTCCTTTCACTGCCTTTGTCTCTATCCCACTCTCTGCCCTGAGAATTCTTCTCCCTGGTTACCGGTTGTCATGGTTTCTGGAGCCTCAGTAGGCTAACTGGAGGGATTAGAGGCGGCCATTTTGGGGACAGCTGGGGCAGGTTGGTCCCTGCTGCCCCCTGTCCCGCTCCCAGTCGCTCTGGGGGGAAGAGGGGTGCCATTGTGTGAGGATTAGAGCTTCCTGTGTGTCAGCCCATTACAGGGGTGGTGGGTGAGGGGCGGGGGACAGAAAAGAGAGAGGGAAAGAAATGAAAGAGAAAATGAAAGAGTGCGTATGAAAGAGCGTATGACAGAGAGGGGAGGGAGAGGGGGTTCGTCCTCTACAGCTGCACCCTCAATCACACTCATACAGGCTCTGATTATCCCTTTCACTCACTCACGCACGCATGCACACAAACACACACACACAGAACCGAGGAACTGAAACATATGAAAAGAAATTGGAGGCAAGAAAGGCAGAATTAGCAGACAGCTAGCTTAGCACCCCAGACAAAGGACCCCCGATCCAGACAGAGCGTCGAAACAAACAACAGAAAACTGACCAACAGAGTACACTCAGACGCAGAATAAGAGTCATGCAAACAGAATACTGATGAGTGAATTCACTAAAACACAGGCCTAGCTAAAACCGCAAAAAAAAAAAAATACAGACCTCCCCTCATAGATGACATAGACAACCGACAAACAGTCTTCCCCTTCACATCACCATTGTTTTATTTATCTTTCAGACAGCACATGGGAACATATTTTGTGTTGTCTACAAAAGCAAGTTTACAAGTGGTAAAGTAAAGCACAGAAAAACTAAAACAAGCTAAGAAGGAATGCAGTGAGTGTAGACAATTTCTGCAGGAGCAGAAAACTTCACTCTCAAGTGCTTTGAGAGAGGAGAGGAGGGAGGAAGAGGACAGAGAGATAGCTATACTAGGTGGTAAGAGTGGGGACATTTTAACAAACAAGGCTCACCCTTGTAGATGTTATAAGTTCTGCAACAGTCCAATATGACCCTGTCCGGTTGACTTTATTCAACAACGGGAAAAAAAAAACGTTACAATCATGAATACGAACGGGGCCATTTGGCGCCATCAAAGCTGACGGCTAAAAGTACCAGGACTGTTCACGAGATTCACTTTGTTAATCTAACACAATCATTGTTATCGGCATCGCTTTCATCATCATCATCATCAATGTCATCATCGTCATCATTTCGCGCCGGGTCAACAGATGTACGGGCAGCAGGGGACACAGTTCAACCCAGTGCAACTCAGCACATCAGAAACATGCGTTCAGCAGCATCACATTAAAAAACAAAAAGAAAGGAAGAAAGTGGAAAAAGGTGTAACCCAACTTCGTATTTACAACGATCGGCCATTACTTGCTTGGCCTGTTTTGGCATGGATTGTTTTTTTTTTTGTAAAAATCTGGAACCTTATCTTTCTTCAATTTAACAATCTCATTTTACAGCTTATACTGGCTGTTTGATATTATCTGTGCTGAAATGTTTGTTAGTAAAAACAAACAGACACAAAACAACGTGCCCCTCAATGCTCACCATGACAGTTCTGTGAAATGTGTAACATAAGGCCTCACTGTGTTCTTTGAAGTAAAAAAATACATAGCTAATCAAGCTCAAGTACTACTCTCACAATTATCTTGCCCTTTACGCTAACATATAGACAAACTAGACCTATCTCTGACTAATACCAAAAATACAAATGAATTTGAATTAATTATAGAAAAAAAAATGAAATCTCATTCTATTAAAAAATACATTCCCTTGTCAGGACCTTTCAGACAACAGGCCATTTAGCCGAAGCATGCTAACTTTCTACACAGTAGTGTCCATAGGCGTTTCTCCTTCCACACTAGAACCAACACTGATTGGTAGAGGATCTAGGCTGTCACCTTTTTCTGGGGATTTAGCCAATCCCTGTTTTTCATCCTGTTCCTTGGGGTTCTTATTAGCTGAATGTGAACTGCGATCCTCCATAATGTCACTGTCATTAGTTTTAACCTTGGAGAGTGTGTTGGTCGCTGCTCCTGGGTGGGTTTTCATGTGCCCCTGTTGATGTGACACATAACATTATATGAAACTTGGTTAATGATTAATTTACTAGAGTCCAGATGAAGTGTGATATCTTTCTACTATGTACAATGCTTTACTGTGTTACAAAGTTGATCATTAAAGAATTCGGTTTAAATTCCTTTGTCACGTACCTTAAGTCCGCTGCGGCTGGCGTATGCCTTTCCACACTGGGAGCAGCTGTAGGGTTTGTCCGGGCGAGGAGGCTGGGTAGGGGGTGCTGGCATTGGTTGAGTGGGCTCTGGGTCTTCTGTAGGCTTTTCTGGTATGCCATCATCCTCTTTCATGGGGGTCTCCTTCTCGTGCTTTAGATCCAGCGCCGGTAAAAGGTCTCTCGGTGTGGTGAGCTCACTCTCCCTATTACTTTGGACAGTGTCTCTCTCGGGCTCCTGTGGCACACTGCTAGAGGCCTCTTCTGCTTCTGAGACTGCTTTGGGACTGACAGGTGGGGTGGGGGCAGGTAAGGTGTTGACAACTGGGGGCTCTGGGGTCAATTCCGGGCTTCGGGTGAGCTCATCCGTAGAGGTAGCTTGGTTCTCTGTAGACAAGGAGGTATCTTTACTCTGCATCACATCACTATGCACCCCAGACTTTGAAACGCAGAGGGAAAGAGGCGTGTCCTCCTCCACTTCCCCATTGGCTTCGGCTGAATGAGACCTAGCTATGGGTGCTTTGAAGGGGCTGGTGCTGCCCAGGTCAGCGTGGGTCTCCTCCTCAGAGTACATCGAGCCATTCACAGGGCTATCGTCAGCTAGGGAGTTGCCTCCCAGACGCAGGGGGTCCTCGGTCCCTGCTGAGGGGGGATTATGGGTCAGGGGTGGGCTAATACTAGGGGTGGAGGCCTCAGATTCCTCCATCTTCACAGAAATCGGATCAGTGGTTGTTGATTGTTTAGACGTGGACCCTGAGTCGAGGACACTGATTGGAGATTTTGAGCTGCTGCTCATTGTTAAGGCCAGGGGGAGGAGTTGCTGCGGTTTGGATGAGGAGGCAAAGGCGTCTCCATCGGCATGCTCCGTTTCTGTGCCATCTTCAGGGGAAATGTCATCTTCTGGTGGTAGTTGCCCTCCCAGGTGCAGGCGGATGTGGTGCTGGAGAACTAGGGCATTGGTAAACTTACGCGGGCACAGTGGGCAGGAGTTCTGGGCACGAGCATTGGGGGGGCGAGCACGGTGGGTTGCCAGGTGGGCCCTAAGGCTGCCCTTAGTGGAGAAGGAACGGCCACATAGCTTGCAGGGGAAAGGCCGCTCTCCCAGATGTGTAGCCTGGTGAAGACGCAGGGCTCTAGGGCAGCTGAGGACACGCAAGCACACCCCACACTGGTTAGTGGCCAGTGCAGTAGGCAGAGAAGGGGTACTGCTGGTGGTTGTGGTGGTTGAACCAAGGACTGCCTGGCTGTTCCCTAGTCCAATGTTGGCACTGGGGCTAAGGCCAAGAGCCGCCAGCATTTCCCTGCGATAGGCATTGGAGGTGGTGGTCAGGTCATGGCCGTGGGTGTCCCCATTGGCAGAGGTTTCAATTGAGGTCTGTGAGGAAGTGGAGGGAGAAGAGGAGGAGGTCCCTCCCTGCGGCTGCTTCTCAAGCTTCTGCACCAGGCGCTGTAACTTGGAGGTGTCTGAGGTCTGGGTCGAGGGAGTGGAAGAGGAAGAGGATGGGGAGGAGGTTGACGGTTTGGGGAAAGGCGGGAAGGGGAAGGGGAGTTGATGAGGGGAGCCAAGGTGGGAGGCGGATGGGTGAGCTGGGGGTCGGAGAAGGGCCAGGTGATGAGGCGATGTACCTCCAGGGAAGAGAATCTTGGGGAGGTGAGCCAGCTGGGAGTACGGAGAACCTGAGTGGAGGGCGGATTGAGGAGGCGTGTTCTCGTCAAACCGCTGCTGCTTTGCTCCTTTGAAGTGGCTGCCCGCCGAAGCAGAGGAAGAGGCGGACGAGGAGGAAGACGGCAGCACAGTACCCGATGCACTGGCTGCAGCTGCGGCAGAGGCTCGGTTCAGCTGTAGCAGCGAATGGGCTGTGGACAACAGCGCCATATCCACAGAGGGCGGCAGAGGTAGAGAGGACGGGGAGGGTCGAGCGGACGCACTGGACAGGAATCCTAAAGCCATGCTCTCCGTTATCCCGGGAATACTTCCTTTCACCCCGTTAAACGGTTCCTCATCCTCAGCCCGCCGTTTTCTCCGTCTCTGGGTGGTACCAGAGCCGGAACTGGGCTGGGTCTGCTCAGATAGAGCTGGGGGCAGCAGGGAGAGGGACAGCTCTGGGTTCTGCTCGCGGTGCCGCAGGAAGTGGGCTTTGAGGTTTCCTCTGGTTGTAAAACGACTGAGGCAGACGGGACACTGGTAGGGCCTCTCACCTGTATGTGACCTCAGGTGGATCTGGAGGGATGAATCGCTGCTCAAGACCTTCCCGCAAAACCGGCATGCATGCTGAGGACGTCCCGATGACGAGGCAGAGCCCAGGGATGAGCTGGGTTGGAGGTGGTCCTGGGAATGGCTGGCGCTGGGGAGGGGAGGAGTGGGGAAACTAATGCCGTTGCTGTGCCCAAATGGAGAGGTGTTGGAGGATTTTTCATGGAGGTAGCGTGTTGGTAGGCCCAGTGACAAGGAGAGGGGGTGTAGGGAGGCAACAGAGGAGCTGATAGTGGATGAAACAGAGGAGGAGGAAGACGAGGATAACAATGAGGCAGAGGAGGACGGGGCTCTGCTTCCGTTAATGTGTGAAATGCTCGATTTGGATACAGATGGCTGGGGGAATAGGGAAGACGGAAGGCCAGTCAAGAGCATTGAGGCTGAGCTTGCCGGAGTGGCAGGGGAGGCTTGTGTCGGTGAGGGAGGCCCAGCTCCGGTGGATTTATGGTGGTTCTCCGCACCACCGGCCTGTGGGTTATTATCTTGGGCGAAGACAGCCCCACCAAGTCGCAGTACATGCCTACAGATCTCCTCTGTCATCTGCATCTGGTGGATTTGCCTCTGTTGTAAAACCCTGAGCTCCTCTAGGAGAACCGCCAGGGTCGGAGGCACCTGGATCTGTTCCTGCTGCCCCGGGGGGCTAGAAGCCTGCTGCTGACCTGGGCTGGCATTGTCGCGGTGAGGCGGCAGACACTGAGAAGAGGATGAGGAGGAGGAAGCAGACGAGGAGGTAGTGGTGGTAGCGGAGCTGCCCATCTGCGGGGACGTCATGGTGGAGTGAGAGTGGCCTTGGTGGGAGAGGCTGTGGGAGCCCGACGTTTGTCCCAGGGGAGGAGGGGAGTGCGTCTGGGAAGAGAGGGAGGGGTGAGGAAAGTCTGGGGAGAGGGAAGAGTGGGTATTGGGGAGGGAGGTGCTGTAGGGGGCAATGTGGCTGGGCCAGTGGGGAGGAGGCGAGCTCTCACTGGGCAAAGAGGGCGCGTGGAGCCCACCAGGGGATGGGCGAGGGGCCAGGGGTGGTTGGCAATCTTGGAGAGAGGTGGGGGATGAGGAGGAGGATCCTGATGAGGTAAGTTCTGAACCGAGAGAAGTGGATGGTGACTTCACTCCTAGGTGGTCATCTAAGGAATGACCGGAAAAAAGGGGAGGGGTTAAGTCTTTTCAAAATCTTATCCAGAATAACTCAAATTCACTGGTCATAATCTAAATGACCAGTGAATTTCTATTCAGGAGCATTTTTGTGTGCTACTATGAACCTGGATGATAATGAATGCAAATTCCATAATTAATTGCTTTTGTTGCAAAACATGTTTACTTCATTGCTTCCAATGATTGTTTATGTTTGCAAATTTGTCTGCATACCAAAAGATCCTATTTCAACTTCAAAAGAAATGCCTAGCAGGAAATGGCCTTTAACAAGTAAATAAACAAATCGAAGAAACTCCTTAATGTTTATGCAGTCTATGAGTCTTTGTAATGTCTTGTCTCAATCTGTGCTCTCAGGAGCAAAACTCCTCAAACGTCTTGCACACACAAAAAAGCTTACAGACCACCTTGCTGCTATGACAACACATTTTAGAGAACAATGGACATCACCAAGACAACCCCGAACCCCTCTTAACCCACCCCCTCCTACCAGCAGTTACGTCTTTCATCTCCCTATTCACCCTTCCCCCCTTACGTCACAGTGGAGGTCAAGGGTCAGGCCAAGCTAAGGGTTCTGGGCACTGTCCGGACACTCTGATTGGTCAACTGATATGACCTCTGCAGCTCAGGGGTCAAATTCTTTCAGAATCTTGAGCACAGAGTGAGAAAGAGTTAAAAGAAAGAGAATGGGGGGAGGGTAGCAACAATGGAGGGACAAACTAGCTATTCCCTCCTGGAGAGATATAGCAATGGAATGAATGACTGTACCTCACCAAAATTCCCTTAGGCTCCTTTAAAATAGACCTGAACCTGCAGGACATGCAGAAATTATTTCCAATTTAAAATGTGCTGTCTGGAGGTCTACCTGCAGAGAATATTAGGTGCAAGCACTTGAGGCTACGTGCCAGTCCGTCGCAACACACTTGAAGTACGAGCGCATACACTCCCCCCTTCTGGATCAGTTTTTTTTTTTTTTTTTGCCCCATCTGAACCCCCAACCGTGTAGGAGTATACAGTCAATAGGACTGGCAAGAGAAAGGGTGGAGAGTATTGAGTGACTAGAAAATGGAGAAAGAAGGGAGCATTAAGGGAGAGGGAACGGTGGAGGGAGAGCAAAAGAACAAGAGAATAGGAGGGTAGAAGATTAATCTTTACGAAAAACACTACCTTCCCTTCCCCCCACCCATGCACCTTATTGTTAACAAATAAGAGAGCGCTCTATACTAATCAAAGACCCCCAGCAGTCAGCACTGAGCAGCCTGTTGGTTTCCTAGAAGACCAACAGCACAGGAAAATGGCCACAGATGTATGTTAGTTAATCCCACTCTATTCACTTCACTGTGACACATTTATTGGCCCCGACGCCTAAGGCTTTCATTTAGTGGGGCCCATTACAGTGAGTGACTAAGCAGGAGGAGTCTCTCGAGTTGACAAACTTAAGACATTAAACTTTCAAGTCTAGTCAATTAGGTATGTTAATACAAGTTGGAATGCAGGCACGCAAAAGTTAATTTGAACACAATTCTTTTTTTTTTTTTTTAAGAAAGAAAACACAGAAGCCGTGCATTAGTTAAAGCCGTCTACAGTCAAAGGTATAAACTCACAATTTCGCTTTGTAAACTTTGGGGATCGTTTGCAAACTAGGAGAGTTAATTCCACAATCACATCAATTGACGGCCGCCGTTAAGGCTGCGGGGCTCCGCCGCCTTCTGAAATCGAACCATCTCGCATGAAGTTTCAAGGAAAAAAAAAAAAAAAAACACACACACAAAAAATGATGTTTTCTCACCGTGCGATATCAGCCTCGTGCCCCCCGGATCCGCGTTCACGAGCTGCTGGGGTCGCTTCTGCTTCCGGCGTGACATGATTCACGAGGAGAGAGAGAGAGAGAGAGAGAGGGGGGCATCGGTTGATTAAATGGCACCGGGGCACTTTTCAACCATCCAAAAAACTCCAAGAGCCACCCCCCAAAAAGAAACAAAAAACGTTCTGGAAGTTCTGGGAAAAGTTCTGGAAAAAGAGAAGTTTCCCAAAAAAGAAGAGAATTTAACCAATTTTCAATTTTTAAAAGGAGTTTTTTTTTTCCATTGAGGAAAAACCAGAAAGGTTGGTAGGTGTGGGGGAAAATCCGCAGGTCTGCGCCGTATCAATGTGAAGCTGCCGTGAGTGCGTGTGTGGCTGTTTTCTAAAGTCGCTTCTCCCCCAAACTTGTCCAATTTGCGCCCCTCCTCTCCCACCGCTTCCTTACATGCACACACACACATGCACACACACACATAGCCTACAACTCACAGACACACAAACACACGCGCACACACACACACACACACGTACACACACGTACACACACACACAACCACTCCTTGTTCCTCAATGATATTTGCATTTCAATGGCGTGTAACACACAGGCTCTCTGGTTCTCCCTTTCTCTCGCTCCTCTGCTTATTTTTCTTAACACACTCAAACAGCGACCATAAACTTTCAATAAAATGTGACAATGACACGCCAAACCTGCTGGATGCCTTAAAAACGACCTACGCTATATGATGATAGATTCCCCCTTTGCTTAAAAAGTATGACCAATGCACCATCCTGAATATATATTTTTTAAATATGCTAAATTAAGATAGAATAATATGTAAGTCTAAAAATGTCTAGTCAAACAGGTGACCTATCAAACAGGCGGCATCTGTCAAGTTATGAACCCCTAATCAAATACAGGCCTACTGCACCCCATGCACAATCCTAAACAAAGTTGATAGGCTAATGAAATCATATAATGTAGTTTACGTCGGCAAGAGTAAAACAACTCGGCCATAAGAGGTCGTATGGTGCAGGATGCAGATTGAATATATATTTACTCTTTGATTTATAATGGGCTAATTATCAACAGTGGGGAGAGAGCCTGTTCTGAGGCCACACAGTCATTCCATTTGCATGCATGTATTTCATGTATTACCGCCGCGTTCATACTCCCCCATCTTACACTGGAGCTCTATTTAAAAGGCAGAGAATAGATGGGAATCTGCGACAATGGCGTGCTGGACACAGTTGAGTGAGCATCTCCCCTCTCTCACTATGAACCCCCGGATCCACTGCTGCACAGTACAATGCCCCTCTTTCACCCCCCGCCTTTACTCCTGTACCACGTGGAGAAATGGATAAAAGAGAGAAAGAGGGAGAGAAGGGGGAAAGACCATATTTAAGTAGGTGTCTCACATTATATGTCCACTCAAAGCCTGTATAAGAAAACAGGAGGCAGTATTTGATTTGAAGAGAATAACTGCCATAGCGCAAGGGCCAGTGCTTAGCCTGCTCAATAAAAAACTCCAACTTCATTCAAACTCATAAGAACTCACAATCACCTGAAGTAATAATACAAAATTGTTAAAAAGTTAAAGTTGAAAAGTTAAACTTTTTTTCAAGTGACTAACAAATTTCCCTCTTTATCGTGTATTAAATAGTTAGTTAATAGATAGTTGAGTTTAATTAAAAGTTTGCTGTCATCAGACTACATTGTTTTGCAATGAGCCAATCAGATGACAGGCCATGACGTCACCCACAGGCACCTAAAATAACCTCACATAACGTTAGTTAGTTGTTTACCATAATATAACGGTAAGGTCAGCGGTTTCAAGTTTAATGGTCGCCAATTAATCACCGAGGTCAATAGATAAAATCGTAGCATGGCAATATTGACAATATTTCAAAAACTGTTGTTGAGGAAAAGTTGCCAATACAGTTGCTGCTAACTCTGGTTAGCTAACTAACGTTAATTTAGCTAGTTACTTCTAACCTAGCAATACAATGGTAGCTGATGTGTTAGCCTAGATATTATATAAAAACTAGAAAACGAAATGTATTTCTATTAGGATCACAATTCAGAGCTTAGTTCTTTGACAAAATTAAATGCCAAATGGTCAGTGGCAACAACTGATTGCACAACATTTGAGGAGCTAGCAATAACCAAGAAGTAGTGATGAAATATGATTGATATTGATCAACAGGTCCTAAACGTCATATTTGCTACATACTTTCTTGAAGTGTGTTTGCATGCTACTTTGTGATTAAGATAAACTAACAGAATGTGGAAACGTGCACCAAGCACAGCACCGTGACCTTGAGATGTCAATCTAAATGTATCTCTAAATGTATGTCAATCTAAAAAGGCATAACTGTAGCTGGCTTCGTTTAGCTCCATATGTTTAAGTACAGCACCAAACATTGCAGAAAGGAATTTTCCTATATAGGCTCTTTAATTTGAATCTGGCCTTTTGGCTTTGACGTCATCAATGTAGTCTATTACTAAACTGTTTCTTTACCACGCAGACATGGCTATGTCTATCTGCGACGACACACTCCTTTGCAACTTTCCAAAGTGTCGGGTCAAGTTGTGTGGCTTTGCCTGGGTCACAGCCTGCTCACACGCTTTCTGTGATCAGCATGGATCCGGTGAATTCAGCCGCTCCCCCGCCATCTGTCCAGCATGCTCCTCTGCGCTGTCTGGGAAGTTGGACATTGTAAGGACAGAGTTGGCACCCTCCGAGGAATATAAGGCCATGGTGCTGTCCGGTCTGCGTCCAGAGATAGTGCTGGACATTAGTGCCCGTGCTCTGGCCTTCTGGAGCTATCAGGTCAAATTTGAGTCAAATTTATGTCTGTCTGTTTTTAACTCAAACAGTGTGTGGGTGTGTGTGTGTGTATCTGCCAATACTAAGTTACAAAATGAAATGACATGTTTAATTTAGGCAAGAGGTCTGAAACTCTATTTAAAGTTCACTGAATAATGAAGACTGCTGGAAAATTAGGATCCATTGGCAGCTAGGGTGCGTGAGTGTGTCTGTGTCGGTATTCAGTATGTCTGGGTGGTTTTTTTTACATGGTAAAACATGGTTGGTTCCACTTGGAAAACCAGTCTGTCGGTCCTTGTATGTATGCAGATCCACCAAGAGAGTATGTACCAGGAGTACAGTCTGTCTCGGTCCGAGGCTCGGGTGAAGCACATGGAGAAGGTACTGAACCAGCAGAACCAGAGCAGGGAACTGGAGCTTGGTGCCATGAGGGGGGAGATCTCCTCCCTGAAGAAGGTAGACAACCAGTCCTAAACTAAACAGCAAATTCAAAGGCCCCATGTTGGAAATGAACCCCCTAAGCCCTTTGTCAGGCACCATGTTGTGTGCCAAAAAGATTTGACAGGTGTAGTATGCATGACAATAGCTTCAGCTTGCCCTCTGACCTGTAGGGGAGAAGCGTTTCCATATTTGCTACAGCTTCAGATAAGATTATGCAAAGAACGGGAGGGCTGAAGTGGCAGAGGGGTAGCTTTGAGACACGCTCACTGTCTATCTCACTCTCTCTTCCTGACATTAGATGATGAGGGAATGTAAAAGGAGCGGCAGTGACCCCCAAAGAGATAAGCATTTGGGCAAAGACACAACAATACCGTAGAGATAAATTTGTAATTTCATTGTAAAATTTACTCTGATAAAAAATTAGCATACTGCCATGGCTATCTTTAGTAATTTTACATTAAGCAGTCTTTGGCTGGACTGCAACAACGAGGCCAGCCCTATAAACGTGAATGTCCCTCTAGTGACAAGACCTTTGGCCACAATTTCACACATTGACCATACACGGTCCAGCCATATACTAGGTTTTGACCTAGTCTTATTTAGTATTGTTTGCCTAACCTACTTTCCCACCCTGGGCACTTGTCCAACTGGACTGGTGATGGGGCAGATGCACAACGTACAGGAACAAATGGTGAGAGCTGGCAGTGCAGGTGGTGGGTTGGGATGCAGTCACAGTACATGTTTGCCCTGGGGCTCCTAACTGTATAATCTGGGCATATTGGTTAATCTTTCAATTCTACTAGTCATTTTGGCAGGTAGCCAACCTATTCTCAATCAGTGCATTCAATTCTAAAATCTACTTTAGTTAATGCAGCTGGCTGGTGGTCGGTCAATAACGGTAGGTTTTTTTTGTCCCGTCAATACCTCACGATATCTGCTTAGGTGATGGAGGAGTACAAGAGGAAGTACAGCGAGGTATCGGAGAGGCTGATGGAGAGGAACAGGCAGTACCAGAAACTACAAGGGCTGTACGACTCTCTGAGGCTGCGCACCATGGTTGTGGGTGTGGGAGAGAGAGACCCACCGCTGCGACAGGGACATCGCCAGTTCAACGCCGGTGAGTATTTATAGGTCTTTACAGACAAGAGCGGGACTCCTGGAATGATGGATTCTCAGCAGTGTGTGAGAGAGACTCCTTAAAGTGAATTTTCATAAGGAAAATTAAGACGTGGGTGACCTTATTTGTCTATGTCCTGCATCAAACATTTTAAGAGGTACCTGGGACAGGGAAAAAACATTCTGATTGCTGCTGGTGACAGCAAATACCCAGGACAGCTAATGTTGGAGATTGATTGACTGCTCCTGCATATTTACAAAAGTATTAAGAAAATTGGACTCTGTTATATTTCGTGAAACTTCGCTTTTTTTCCAATACAGATAGAAAAAGAAATAGAATTAGTATGTATGGTTCTGTTCTTGCTGAAAAATTGAGTGTGCATGTTACAAAATCAATTGCTGGATTCTGCCCGCGAAGATTAACGTAGGAACCGACAAAAACAGAGTATAGGACAGAAGCTTTGAATGAATAACTTTCAAAGACACAAAGAGGACCACAACAGAAGGAATTGTGCTGAGAAGAGGTGGTCATCAAGAAAGAACACTGGAAGTAATGAGCTGAGTGTCTGTGTAAGGGAATTTGACGTCTCCACAATAAAAGACATCTCTCAACCTCCTGTGTGTCCCCTAGGGGCGGCCCGTCAGGCCTCTCCCCGGGGAAGCCCTCCGTTTCTGCCCGTAGGCACCGAGGGGGACAGCCGAGTATTTTCTTGCCTGGAGCCTGACGGAGCCAAGACCTTCTTCCAGTTTAGCTCCCCTGCCAGGGACATTGGCCGGCCCTTCATCAAGAAGCACTGAGCTCGGCAGAGACGTCATCGGCTGCTATGAATTGATACTTAACCTAGCATGTCAACTGTGGATTTATTATATTGTTTTAATGTATATAGTTGTTCAGTGTTCTGTTGTTTTTGTTATTTAGTTGAAGGGGTTTGGACTGAGTGTACCGTTTTGTAATATTTCTTATTATATAGCTTAAGCAATAAAAATATGTCAACAAGGGCTATTTATATTTGGATTTGGATAAATACAGAGGTGGAAATTAACTCTTGTAACTTATTATTATAAAGTGGTAACTTATTTAAGCCTAAGTGTGCTTTCAATGATATTTTCCCAAACAATACAGTAATTTGACTATTTGATTTTAACATATTACTGATAGCACCTTTAAACCCAATGATTACTTGAGTACATTTCATATCAATACTTACAGATAAATAAGACTTTTAATGCAGGACCTGTGCCACTGTACTTTACTTAAGTACTGTAGAGGATTTTGTAGGTTCAAGCATTCAATGAATAGACTCAAGGTAGTAGAAGATTTTTTTTATATTACATTGAACTCAAAGGACACGGCATTGTCATCACAATTATCATTGCCATTAATTTACAAAAGATTCCCATCTCTTGACAACAACAATACAAAAAGGGAATTATTTATAAATATATACAAATGGGTTTTTTTCAAAGACAACTTAACATACCAGGCGTCATTTACAGAACATAAAAACAGGCACCCAGTTGTGAATCTTCATGCTCCCACTTGGGTATTCAGACCCCGACTCCATGTACTTTGTCATGTCATTTGTTGCTCTGTTTATTCACTATGGGGCTTGTAGCTGACTGAAGCAGCAATCTGACTCTGGACACTTTGTTTCTTGCCGTTGACTATGAGCAGCAGAGGCGAGTCCACTCGTATACTCCTGAAGTCAAAAGACTGCCGGGAAGAACAAGTCAGAGAATTAGAGGAGGGAGACTGTCAACTGTTTATTGATTCTGAACTATACTTCAAAGGATACCTTGACATTTTGAATATTACACTTATCTTTTCATTCCCAAGCACATGCCAAATTCTGGGTGGAATTGGTTCGGTATTGGCACCTCAGCTGATGTAATTAAGCTGACAGGCCTTCTATTGCGAAACAAATACATTACTGGAAACTTTCTTCCATATTGTGACATTTTGATGCTAGAGGGCTGTTGGCAGGGTGGTCTAGCGGTTTGAGAGACCCTCCTGCAACCGGTAGGTCACAAGTTTGATCCCCGCAACAGGCAATGTGTCCATCAACAATTATATGTCCTATCAAACTGTGCCTCAACAATGCCCTGAACTCCTACCTGCTAATTCAGTGTTCATTCAAACGCCAAGTGTTTTATTTGTCATGTGCACAGTATTCAAGTTTCTCTGGATGAGAGAGTTGGCTAAATGCCTAAAATGCTAAACTGGAAGTACCTGGTGAAAAACAGCCTAAAATAAATAAATAAATCAAGGGTTGCCTTTAATTTGTGTCTAGTTTGTGCAAATGTATCGCACACAAAGATGGCTGTATCCTATGTGCAACTGAAATGGGTGTAAAAAAAGAGACACTGACCTGATCTTTATGTGTTACGCTTTGTCGTTTGACCTGGGGCTCAGGAATGACTACGGTGTCTCCTATGAGGACACCCCAGCTGTCTGCAGTGTTGTACACCATCACCACCACGCATGTCTCCTCGCTGTCCACCATGCCAAACGTACTAGGACGAGGGCAAAAAGAGATCGCACGACGTTAAAGTCTACCACGATGACATGAGTGCAACATCGTCCTTACAGAAGCAGCACTCCACTTTTTAGGGAAAGGAAACTACTCAAATAAACTTACAAGGTCATGCGTCCCTCGGGGGCCAGGCTAAAAACCACCTTGCCCAGGGCGGCCACCCGAGCGTTGACGCCGTGGGCCAGAGAGGAGAGGGTTCGCGGCTCCAGACTCCCCACACGCCCTGCAGGGGAGCGAAACTGAGGAGAGGCGCAGGGCCCCAGGGCAGACGTGCTGAGGTTAGAGAGCATAGTCCGTAACCGACGCGCCTTCACCTTCCCCTACAAAGATGGACAGGTAGAAGTGAGGGACGAATCAAGGAACAGCAGCAGAGTTTGCTGCCACCTACTGGCGGTAAATGAAACCACCACACTCTATATCAGTGGTCCACACTGCTCACCAGTGCAGATGTTGATAATTCCACTTTATTTCAAATGAGCCAATGTTGTTATGGTAATTTGTAATTAATCAGTAAATCCGCAATATGATGGCTTAGCATAACAGACATAACAGGCCAAACATCTTTTCATTTGCAAAATCATCCTTTTTAACCAGTTGTAGTGAAATAATAAGATGAAGGGGAAAAGATATAGCATCTTCATGATAATTGCCAATACTGAGCTCCTAATAGCTAGAAGGAATTCTCGCTACGTTAACTATGAACAGATTAGAGATGTTTGTAGACTAAAAGCAGGAGTGACGTGTATCTATTATTCCCCAAATAATGGTATTCAAACACTTTCGAATTTTTTTTTTTAAACTTCTGTGGAAGATGTTTAAACTAGAAAACGCATCCTTATTCATTCCAGGTCTGGTGTACCAACAGTGAGAGTGAGTGACCCGCCCGTCCTTACCTTGTTCTCTATAAGTTCTGTGACTTTCCCCAAGTATTCCAGCAGCTGCTTTTCTCGGTTCGTAGGCTCCTCCCACCCGGGGTCGAGCGCTGCAGCGCGGCTGTACCCGCCCAGCGCCGAGCCAAACATCTCCTCGTACTGGAACATATTGGCTCGGTTGAAGTGCAGCTCTGGGTAAGATGAGGCGTGTCTGTCCACTTTCTCCTACAGGGGAGAAAATAGGAGTGCGGTATTATACAATTGAGAGACTGGCCGAGGATTTTCACTGTGCAAAAAAAAGGTCTGCCGTGTGTGCACGTGTATGTTTACACTACTCACAGCCTGTGCATATGCACTTAGAGCTTGTTGAGACATCTGTGGATTCTGTCCGCAGTTGAAAAATAGGGATACATAGCCATTACCAAGGATATCTAAAATAAATAAAATAAAAAGACGGAACACTTGAATTGATAAAACGTTACTCATTTTTCACCATTGGCTCACATTGTGTTATGTAATGCCACACTGCCTATGTACATAATATGAATTAACACTTCACAGTGGCTCTCTAAACTTGTGTCTGTAAAAGACAACAGCTCGTTCATAACAGGTAAAATTAGCTCTATCCGGCCTGCTGGTTTTACTCCCCACACTACCGTCCTTTGTTTCCTCAGGACTAGAGCCTTGACCCTTGAATCCCTTCCTTACTTACACCAGGAGGTTCCATCAGCCACGTCCAGCTGCACAGCCTGCCTGGCCATGTCCACGCTCTCCAGCACCCTCTTGCCCTGCTCAACACTGTCCCCTGCTGGCAGCTGCCTCAACACCATGGACAAGTTGCGCAGGGACACCTTGTTCTTACTCTGCGGAACAGGGAGGTACAGAGTCAGAGAGGCCAGCGATAAATTAGTCAAAATGTGGTATCTAGCGGAGTGGGAGGAGGACAAGATTAAATAACAGAAAGCGGTTTGAAACTGAATCTGTGATTTATCTTAATGTCAGCACTCGGAAATGACCTGTAAATTCATTAGGACTGGACTACGTGTCTGGGAGACAGCCCCTGCTGAGTTAAACATGTATCCCTCTCTCTCTATCTCCAACGTACCTGCTGCAAAGCTCCAGTGAAGCAGTTCTCAGCAGCGATTAGGTCTCCTTTCTTCCAGTACAGCTCTCCCAGGGTGTTCCAGCCTTCGACCAGGCCAGGCTCCAGCTTCACAGCCCTGGAAAGGCACTCCTCGGCGATGGCGCTGAACGTTGGAGCTACGTTCAGACACCTGCCCTTTTGAAGCAGAAACTCAGCTTTGTGTTTATAGCGCTCTAGAGGAGATGAAACACAGAGGGATTTCTCTGGTTAGGGGAATGATGACAATGATGTCCAGCGACAGATACGTTTTGACCATGTTAAGATGGGTGTGGCGCTATTGTAAAAATAGTTTAGATTCTACTCTCAAGACTTCTTTTCAATGCTCACCTTCTGTCTCATCTAGTTTTTGTAGTGTCTTTTCCATCATATGTGCAACATCGGCCTGTTTTCTCCCAGCATCCTCCACGCTGTGAGTCTCAAAATAACATTCTTTAAAATTATACAGTTCATCCACAAGCTCCTGTATTGGGGGCAAGATATATGATATATTGTTAACATCAGAAGAGGAACATACATTCAAAATTTGAGTGAAGGCAGGAGGCTTGATTTAAAACTACACCACACATCTACATCCCTTGCAGCTAAATCTTTCTGTAGTTGAATACAGATTAGGCCTTAAACTGGGGCGACTATGTTCTCATGTTTGGTGCATTAAGGCAAACTGACATTGACATGACTCAGCCAGAAATGCAAGCAATGCTAAGATGGCTGAGCAGAAGCATTAATTACTAAAAGAAATCTAGTGAGCCAAATGGACGAAAGTCTGTCTACGTACAAGACACGTAGCACAGATCCACATAAAACAGCATATTTTTCTGCAGCTCAGAGCAGAAACAGAGGTATAACCAGACATGGTCGGTTAACATGACAGTTGCAGCCAGTTGTTATAGTAACGACGGGTTGCAGATGGACATCAATCCAACTAACAACTAACTCGTGTCGCTAACGTCAAATTGGCCACAAATCACAGAGAGTAAGACAACACCCATTTAATTAAATGGATCCTGAAAATGTTGGAACCCATACCTTCAGAATTTGAAGTTCATCTTTGTCTTTTGTGGGATCCCCGTTCTTCCCGACTTCCGCCATGTTTCCAGTGGAGGAGCAGCAGACAGTCTGTCTGGCAGCAGCAACACCTGCTGGCGTGGAACAAAATGGACTATGTCACCAAGAGGCTTCTATTTCATACTTACTCCGTATACCGAGCAAAAATTGTCGTTTCTTTTAAACAAAATACAAAAATACAGCGATTACCGTTTTAATAGATAGAAAACACACTTTAATTCTTCAGGATGCCTCGTTAACGGAAGTTAGAACGTGTCCCTCCCCAAAATACGTCCGTATGTTCATTTTGAACAATGGTCCCTTTTACAAACTGGTTTTTCCATGAGAGACCTTTCGTTGAATGGTGCAAATAGCCGCCACCGCCGCCTAATAAAATCACGATGATATACGCAAAATTATTACATTAATATCTGGGATCAGAGGGTGGTGGTGCCCACCTCCATTCAGCCGGAACACTTTGAGCTGGTCGGACACATTTAGGCCTTGCACCATAGCATTGTTGTTCCTTGCAGGGCGCACTGTTTTCAACTTTTGCACAGCTACACTCCAGTATATCTAGTATTGGAATTTGTATTGATGTTAATACCACCTCGACATGTCAGACACATGGAGCAATATCCAAGCACACAAGAAGCAACTGGATTCTCTACGCGAGCGACTCCAGCGGCGACGAAAGGACCCATCGCAACTAGCCGCAGGTACTAATATTATTGACGATTATTGAATAATTAATAATACGGACTAATGTAGCTAATAATAGACGGGATGATGGAATTGGATCACAGCAAATGTATGCATTTACTCGTGTAGTTGTATCATTCCGTTTCCACATCTCAACAATTGAGATTTTACATTGGCTCTAACGTTACAAAAAGACAGATTAGACATTAGACCATATTAGACTGAACTTGGGGACTGTGTGAAACAACATGAAGTTACCCGCTCTCTCTATGTCTCACATTTTCTAATTCTGCACACCATTCACACGTTCGTCTACTCTCTCTCTCTCTCTCTCTCTCTCTCTCTCTCTCAGAAGTGGGAGGCAGCACAGAGGGCGCCGCCACCAGGAGTGACAGTCCAGCACCGACTCTCCAGGGCCCCCCTCAAGAGGAGACTGAACGCCCGCCGGACCCCGAGCTGGAGAAGAGGTTGCTGGGATATCTGTCAGATTTGAGTCTCTCACTGCCAACGGACTCTCTTGGCATCACCAATGAACTCAACAGCGTAAGTCTGTCTTTGTATCAAAGAACGGAGATGCTTGTTGTTCTAGGTTATAGCAAATATCAGCCCTGGCTCATTGTAGAGGAAATTAACATTATGATATAGTCTGTCACATTTCCTGTCGTAATATCTTTAATTCTCCTATCAGAATACCTTTTTTTTTTTTTTCTTACATTTTATAAATTCTCCCCCTTCTTCTTTTGGTTCTTCCTCTCAGTCTGAAGCACCTGTCACTCATGGCTGCATCCAGAGTCTGCTGCTCAAGTTTTCTGCTCAGGAGCTTATTGAGGTCCGACAGCCGTGCCTGGCCTCCTCTTCCACGACCCCCTCTTCCACCTCGTCCTCCACACTCGTTGTGTCAGTGGACCACACAAAACTATGGGCAATGATTGGGTCTGGGGCCGGGGCCCAGCGGGTTGGAGTCAAGAGGAAAGCAGAAGATCAGGCCCATCATAAAAGAGCGCCCGGCTGCTCCCCCTCTCTTCAAAGCCCTCCCTCCCCTCCGCACACTTCGTCCATCTCATTGGCGCCGGCTTCCTCCTCACAGCTAGCCGGACCATCCGATTGGAAGGCCGGGGGGTCAGGGGGCGGGGCGGACAAGAAGGGCAGGACGAGTAAGAGCCAGTCGTCTCACTTGGACATGGAGATCGAGAGCCTCCTGAACCAACAGTCCACCAAGGAACAGCAGAGCAAAAAGGTAGGAGGGAGAGGAGAGGAGGAGGAAATAGATATAGGCAGGATAACAATTATAATTATAAATATATACAAATATAATAACTTTATTTGTGTGGAGCTTTTCTAAAGCTAAAGTTCATAAAGCTCTTCAACAGACACAGACAAGGTTACATGAGAAAGGACGGCAGTAAAATAATCGCAAAGCCACAAGGGTGGTGGTGGAAATATGAACCCTGGTTAGAGTAACTGTCTGTATGTGCGCACGCATGTGTGTGTGCGTGTGTGTGTGTGTTGATGGGTACTGATACAGTACAAACCCTGGTTTAGGTAAGGTGTGGTAGATAGGGTTGAGGTTTGCTCCTGTTGAATATAAACTGTGGTATGGCTAAGGGGCAACCATCAAATCAACATACAAGTCTGCAGTAGAAGTATGTCATCGTTGATGTATGCTCATGAAAAGTTGTTTGTGTGTGTGTGTGTGTGTAGGTGAGCAGAGAAATCCTGGAGTTGCTTAACACCAGCACGGCCAAGGAGCAGTCCATCGTGGAAAAGTTCCGTTCTCGCGGCCGGGCTCAGGTCCAAGAGTTCTGCGACCACGGTACAAAAGAGGAGTGTGTACGTTCCGGGGACACTCCTCAGCCGTGCACCAAGTTACATTTCCGGTCAGTGTAACTTCTTTTTAAAAGTTCTCTACGCCTGTATTTCTGCATTGCATCCCGTCATCTGGGTTCACGTGCATCAAGTCCTAAATCCCGTTTAGTCCTAAGTTCCGCAAAATCACAAAGTGTACATTACAAACATTACATTTCAAAGACAACCTGACAACAACCTTTTCACCCAGGCGCATCATCAACAAGCACACGGACGAGAGCCTCGGCGACTGCTCCTTCCTCAACACCTGCTTCCACATGGACACCTGTAAATACGTCCACTACGAGATCGACAGCCCGCCCGAGGCCGAGGGGGGCCTGCTGGGGCCCCAAGCAGGGGCGGCGGAGCTCGGCCTCCATCCCGGCGACGCAGACAGCAACGTGGGCAAGCTGTTCCCTTCACAGGTGAGAGAGAGAGAGAGAGAGAGAGGGAGGGATGAAAGGAGGGGAGGCGGGGTTTGTGAATCTGCGTCTTCAAAGGAGTGCGATCGCTCTCGACGTATCGTATATGGAAATAGCCTCGTTGAGTGCAAATGTGTTCCTTTGGAGAGACGGACCATTAACAGGATTGAAAGAGAGCGTGATTAAAGGAATAGGAGCCGGGGACTATACGACTTGAGATTGGTTGTTTCCTTGTCTCGCTTTTTAATTTATTAATTATTCATTTTTATTCAATTTGTAGAGTGAGCTATAGCATTCACCAAGGTTGTTTTGTTTTGGTTTCCAGTGGATCTGCTGCGATATCCGCTACCTGGACGTGTCCATCCTGGGCAAGTTTGCGGTGGTGATGGCCGACCCGCCCTGGGACATCCACATGGAGCTGCCCTACGGCACGCTGACCGACGACGAGATGAGGAAACTCAACATCCCCATCCTCCAGGACGACGGCTTCCTTTTCCTCTGGGTCACCGGCAGGTAACAAGACCAACTTTGTGGTTTGGTCCAAAGAATTAGGTGTAGCGTTCAGGGCAACCTAGGGAGCAGTGGTCGTACCGTGGAATTCAATATGATATCACGGTTAGAAAGATTGTCCTTTTTAAACGGGCGACCTGGGTTCGAGCGCCGCCCTGCTGCAGTGCCCCTGAGCAAGAAACTAAACCAACCCACAGAACAACCCTGTGTTCTGTGCTGACACAATGCTGAGAGATCAGGGAATGCCTTTTTTAGAAGATATTCCCCATTATCTGTGAATTCTGTCATCAAAAAGCTTCCCCGATTTGTAATATCAACATCTATATTTAGTGAACCAATCTTACAAACATCATACTCGTCAGGTAAGATGCGTTTATGTAGCGAGACAGTTCTCTTGCTGTCTAGCTTGGACGGTCATCCACTCATCTGAGGTTTTGTCTGTTTAACCTCAACATCTATCCTCCTCTCTCTCTCTCTTTGACAGGGCTATGGAGCTGGGTAGGGAATGCCTCAGTCTTTGGGGGTAAGTCTCTCTCTTCCTCTGTTCATCAATCGTCTTAATAGCGGAGTTAGCTTTGTTTGGTAGGGATCGGCTCATTTTTGCTAGGATAGCGCTCATTCATCTCAATGTACCGCGTTTCACCGCGTGTACTTTTTTTTTAACGAATGAAGAATTCATTTACTTCTTGTGTTTCTTCTCCTCTGTTAGCTATGACCGCGTAGATGAGATAATTTGGGTGAAAACCAACCAGCTCCAGAGGATTATCCGCACCGGGAGGACGGGGCATTGGCTCAACCACGGCAAGGAGCACTGTCTGGTATGCCTGCCTCCGTCTGTGTGCCTGGTTGTTTGTGTGCCTGGTTGTTTGTGTACCTGGGTGTTTGTGTACCTGGGTGTTCTGTCTAGTTTTTAAGGTGCGCAATGAATTGTACCTTCAGACTGTCTGACTGTCATGTGTGGGCAAACCTGCTGGGCCGCAGTTTTGAGGAGCGCGTTGCCTTCAGGGGGTTTCTGTTTCTGTATTCAGCTATGGTGTGCGTACACAGTTGTATTTAAGATATGGAGTGTGTGTTTCTCTTCAGGTGGGTGTAAAAGGAAACCCCCAGGGATTCAACAGAGGGTTGGACTGTGACGTCATCGTGGCCGAGGTTAGTATTTTGATCTCGTATCTTACTCGTCCTTCCTGTACTGTATAACGTTCTTGGAGTCTGAGCAGGCGGGTTAATGTAATATGACACAAGGGCTTGTACCGTGGTGTCTCGTCTCCTTATTTGCCTCCGTGCTTCCTCTCCTAGGTCCGCTCCACCAGTCACAAACCCGATGAGATCTACGGCATGATAGAGAGACTCTCGCCAGGCACCAGGAAGATTGAGCTGTTTGGTCGACCTCACAATGTCCAGCCAAACTGGTAAGTGTTTTTATGTGTGTTAACATAGGAATATATATATTTACATTATATTTATATGTATTTACCCATTCTTACCATCTGTCTTTCTGTTCTCTCTCTTTTCTAGGGTGACTCTTGGAAACCAGCTCGATGGCATTCACCTCTTGGACCCCGACGTTGTGGCCCGCTTCAAGAAGCGCTATCCAGATGGGGTCATCTCCAAACCCAAAAACATGCAATGATGTCATCAATTATGTCACACTTTTGGGAACTTTGTTGCCCAGGGCAACCCAGGAGATCCGATGGGTGATCAACTCTAGACTGCCTTTTTGTTTATTAGTTTATTTTTTTATACCAATGAATTGCATTTTCTTAAATAAACGTGACTGACAAGATACTGTCATAATGGTGATCTAAATCATTTTTAGGAAAGAATGAATTACTAATGGTGTTCATTGTTGTGTTTTCCAGTAGAGGGCAACAACTGTTTTCAAAGATGTTGCACTATATATAATTGCTGCATTTTGTGTTAACAAACCATGACATCCATATTCAATAAAACCACAGGAGCCATTTTTGATGTACAATTTGTGTTATTGGTTTGTTAGTAAAGATATTGGTCTTTGACAGACTGTAGAATCCAATAGTTCATAATTGGGTTTATATCAAAAGATAAACATTTAAGTTTTTTTTTTTAAATTCCTCCAGTTTTTCACAGTCATTGGGGGTCATTCTTTACATTCATATCTGTTCATTGTACTCAGCTATACCTGCCTATCCTTGAAAGCTACCCCTACAGTTTGTAAAAATTAAGTAAAACGTCATATCAAATTAAATTAGAAGATTAAAGCAAAAGTACAAAGTGGAGTGAAATCAAACAAGACGGATTGTGAAAAGCCCAATAGAAACCTATCTTTACTGTGTAGCTTAAATCACTTAATGCTGATGGCCAAGTAACTAGAGGAGAGAGCAGCTTAAGATTCTTAAACATGGCCTGGAAATGTTGTAGTCTAGTACGTGCATAGTATGTTCTGACGTGGGCCTTCAGCACTCTTGTTTGTAACAACGGGACTTGTTGTATGTCTATGACCCTTTTTTTATAACAGAGCAAGCCTTTACCTATTTGGTAGCGTTTCACTGTGTTGTCGTCCACTGTGTTTATGCCGAGTCATTGTATTAACGTCGTACGATATCTACGGACATTATTGTTGCAAGTTTACATCTTGTGAGCTGCTCTACGTGAACCAAAATCAAATCAGTAACTTCCACTTTTACAATTTTTGCATAAAAGTTGAAAAATGAAAAGAAAAAAAACAAAGGCAAAAAAGCAAAGTAGAAAAAAAAATGTCCAAGAAAAAAAACAACGAAAATAATGCACTTGTTGGTAATGACACTGTAAACAAGTCTCCAGTTTGTCTTTTTTCCCACCACGACTCTCCAACAGTAGCCTCGGGTCCATCAGAGCATTAATACCAGTCTGTTAATGGGTTAGTCTTGTATTAGCGATCGATGAATGAGGGCAACAGGTCTCTGTAGGGCGGCGAGGAAGAATAGGTCCGATATTTGCATTTTGGGTGGTGTTGATGATACACACTTTAGCTCAACCATCAGGCTCCCCAGGTTGTCCACCAGGCTCCACATCTGGATGGGTGACCGGTTGGGTACACGTTTGCGACAACCTTGAATAATGGAGTCCATCTAGGTCCTCTCCCTACCGGTGTAGCCCCCTGAAAGCCCCTCCTTTAGTAGGTGGCGTCCACTGCGTTGATGTTGCTGTCCAGCTGGTGTCTGAAGGACAGCCTGGCCTTGGTGGAGAAATAGATCTGGGAGCCTCGACTCAAACTTCCCACCCCCTCGCTGTCGCTACTCCAGGACGTCGTGGAGGAGAGACGAGGTTTCATCTCCTCTATGGGCACTGCAGGATGGAGAGATGGAGGAGTAACAAGGGAGAGACTTCATTAGGCACAAAATCACACAAAACAAACATTGATTAATACGACTTTGTTATGTTTTATCATTCTTATATAAGTCAGTTGTAGCTTATATGGACATATCGGTTCCGTGCCCTTGTAATGGACACAATCGACTGACTCAAAAAAAAAAGCCTGTAAGTTCCTTTACCTGCCGCTGGGGGGCACTGTCTGCCCTTGCAGCGCTCTTTACAGCGCCTGTAGAATGGGAAACACTGGAGCACCTTTACACCCATGATGGAGTCTGGAGAGAGAGAGAGAGAGAGAGAGAGACGGGCGATTAATGAGTGAGCTAAAACAAACCTGAGGGAGATGCGGGGTTTCCTTGAGCAGGATTCTCTCAAAGTGCCAACGTGCTTAATTTGATCATATAAAAGCAACCTCAAACCTCAACACAGTGACGAATTAAACAAATCGCAAGCAAAAAAAGACCGTCAGTTAAATAATTGTGCGTGTGCTCCAAACAAGGGGTACGAAGAAAAAACAACAACAGATCATTTTTGTGTTTGGCCCTGTGCATCTATTTTTCCTACGGCTCTCATTTAGCTCGCCTCATCAAAGTGTCTGGATGTGCTGACAGCTCCTTATCTCTTCATATTGTCAGCATGATTCAATTACTGTCCAGTCACTCACTTCAGGGACAAATTGTTCAATGACACAATAGGCTAATCTACAGTATCCTGACAATATTGTCGAATGGCCGGTGTCTCTGTAGCAACCAGCCAGTCAGTAAGTCCCTCATCATCCTCTAATCCAGGAATGGACGTCAATGGGTTACACCAGGGAGAGGAACTGATAAGCTTCCTCCTGACACACACACACACACACACACACACACACTGAGGCTGCGCATGGGCGCACAACCACACACACAAATTACACAGAGGTCACACATGATTGATGTACGGCGAGACAGGCAGACTGATCCTGGCACCCTAGCACAAGTTAACGGATGTTGGCGTGCCATTAAATCTACCATCAACTTGTTTCCATTTCAAGAACAGAAGCTTATCCGTTTCTAAACCTTCGCATCTCAACTGCTATAGTTTACTCCTACGCCCAGTCCAACTAGAACACTTTGGAATTTGTGGCTTAACACAACACGCACAGTCAAACAAGTCAGTTGAAGTTCTGATATCGAGATAATTTACAATAAAAGCTTTACCCTCCGTTAATCTTGTATCTTGTTTGACGGTTAGGTAACACCCAAATATTTGTCTCAGATTTATATCCAGATCTGCTCCAGGCGTAGCTGTTTGCTGTCTAAGCCTTGCTGATGGAACCAGTTTCTTCACTAAGCTGTCACTCTTGTCATAGTCTTTCAGGATTTATCACTTTATCTGTGATCTTCTGAGTGATAAGATAAAGGCCCGTGATACCGCTGTGGCAGAGTTAAAAAAAAAAAAAGCATTTGGTTCAGTCTAATAAGGTTAAGAAATAGGTCGAGTGAGATGGAATGGCCTGATGAATCTCTACACTTTGTATTGCATTTGTCCTGAGGAGCAAAGGGGAAATATCTTATGTTTTAAATCTCTTTCACAAATGACCTGTATGTTTAAAGTGTCAACCTCGAAGATCTCCGAAGATTTTCATTTAAATACATGTCTGTTACGTCACTATCTATCGCCGAATGAGGTAACACAATGGTGATTGAGCCTGTGGCCCGCTGATGAAAGCCTTTGCATTCGCAGTATTATGAGTATTAAGAACCGGGTGTCTGTGGCGTCTTCCCCGCCACGCATTCAAATTACGCACCTGCAATTACCGCATTTCGCCATAGGTGCCGCCAAAGACAATGAAACGGGAGATCTTTGAGATTGCCACTTTAAGTAGAACCTTTTTATGAACTTTTTATGAACTTACATCAGTCACACAGAGTCACACAGACCAATCTCCTATATTAGTCAACCAAAATACAAAAAAAGCAATACAGCAACTTCATGATGAAAGTATGAATAATCTATGTGATTAAATATTGAGCAAAGTTTTGCCAGTAAGAATGAAACCGAAGTGAGTGGGTGAATACAAATCTAGTACAAACTAGATTTCTGTGTCATTAGAATTTTATACACTTTCACATAGATTTATTAACTTTCCATTTTAAGGACTACCCTGCATACATTTCATACTCAAACTTCCTTAATAAATCTATTGTGAACTAACTTCGTAGCACAAGAAAACAGCAAAATGGGGAATACTTAATATAGCCAATGTACTGTAGCCTACTGAGTGATGCAATCGCCCTCACCCCTATGCTGACAATGGCGTTCTGCAATATGACCCAACACTCTCCTGCCTTCCATCATCATAAAAAGCTGAAATTATCCCTCAGGTTGTTTCTGGGTGGTGACATTGTTGTTTGACAGGTAAGCATGGTGTGGCTGGTTTCCTTGACAACCAGACCCGGAGTGGACTGTTAAAAACTTTTTCCATTCATTTTGACAAAATTTGGATCAGTTGAAAACTGATCCTTAATGACTTTTTGTTGGGCCTACCAGGGGTGCGAGGTAGGTGTGTGATAACGCATGTGACTCATTTGTCAATTCAAAACAGAAGGAGGGATTTGAGTGTGTTAAACTAATATCGCTGTAGGAGGAGGAGCGTTTAGCTAATGTCCTCTGATCGAGTGATCAGTCACCGTTTGCTGCTGTTCATCAGCTGTCTACCCAGCTGACTGGACATGATGAGGCAATTTCGTAGAGACGTGACATCTCTCACACAAAAACTGCTTCAACACCCAGAGGTCAAGCCAATGGGGAGACTTGTCCACGTGACACTGATTCCACACCATATTAGGTGACAAACTCTCTCTCTCTCTCTCTCTCTCTCTCCCTATCTAAATGTCTCTTTGTCACTTTCTGTCCCTCTCTCTCTACACCCCATTGACTCTATCACAGTCCCTTTAATTCTCGTGATTCTTCAAGTTCTTACCCTCTCTGTCTTTCCCTGCGTTAACCTGCTACGTCTGAGACCGACCGACAGCCAGCCGGTTATTTCCGGTTGAGAGGGAAGACGCTCTTCTGTGTAAAACTTACATAACGACAAGCATATAGGCTAATTAAGGTGAAGAGTTTCCAGCCTTTTCCAGCCTTAGAAACCTGCCTGGATGTTATGGTATGAGCAAGGTATGAAGGAGAGTGAGGGAGAGAGAGGAAAGGGCAGGAAAGATGACAAACTAGTAAGGTCGCGTAGGCCACACGATGTCTATGTTCTCCTTCCGGTACGTTCTTACTTGTTACGTTCTTAAGTGCGTTGCGTTCTTACAGTGGGTATAAATTCTTTGCGGATTAATAACAATTTATAACACAGACTCAAGCATGCACTTTTTGTCCTCTCACACACACACACACACACACACACACACACACACACACACTGCCAGGGCCCTGGTCAGTGGTGTGGAATTTTGGGCCCGAGTCATTATTGGCTGTGGGGGTCTGGCAGCATATGGCAGCCTTGGAGCCTGGGAGAGAAAAACAATCTAGAGAGCAACTACACACACACACACACACGCATGCACAAACAACCCAGAATTCACAGAGAACCCAGAGCCTACATTTACCAAAGAGAGGAGGAGGGGAAGGAAGATGGATAGAAAATGGGAGAATGGAAGATGACGAAGAAGGAATAGAAAATAAATAAAATAAAATAAATAAATAAGACAAAAAACAGGAAAGAGGGAGGTACGAGGTACAGAAAAAAAGTAGGAACTAAAGGAGGAGGAAAGTGTGTGTGTGTGTGTCTCTGTGTGTGTGTGTGTGTGTGTGTGTGTGTGCCCTCGCCCCTGCACTTTAGTGGGTAACGAAGGGGGAGGATGCAGACGTGAGGGACGTGAACAACGAGGCTTTGCTCATTCGGGGATCGCTGGAGCAGAAGATTGCGCAATCCCCCTAGAGAAATGTTATTAGCGAGTGGGACTTGGTTTCATCTGGCTCCGACACATCCCATGTCACGGCTTAACACACTTTGGGCATGTTTTTCTCTGCGTGCCTCTGTTTATGTGTGGTGAGTTAAGCCATTTAAATGTGCGTCTTCCTGGTTTCCAAGAAAAGGTTACCGCACATTATACATATTATATAAACGATGCAAAATTTAGTTTCACCGGGACACCTTATTAGGCAACCCTAACTCTGCAGACATTCGCCTCCTAGCTTATCTGTATACGCAGTTTTGTGCTGTGTATACAATGCTGCAGCAAGCAGCATTACAGATATTGTTTACAGTAGCATGATAACAATCTACCCCCACCCTCACAGTACAATATTTCCATTGAAATACCCTTTCCATTCCAAGTCCCCAGGGCATTATAAAAAAAAAAGTGCAGTCGCCTACTGGGGTTGGTGTATGTGGCACAATGCCTGATCTGGTGGCCCTGCCTCTCAACACAAGATCTGCCATGGTCATAGACGCAAATAGCCTACTTTGTGTGTGTGTGTGTGTGTGTGTGTGTGTGTGTGTGTGCGTGTGTGTGCGTGTGTGTCCATTAACAGCGCAACTTTCGTTAACTCACAGAACTTTCGTTAACTCTCAGAAAACGAAAGAACAGTCTCTTAAAAGTCTCCTATAAAGTTGTAATATATTCATTCATTAGTGTAGCATGATAGGGTATCGGATAATCCAAGACGTCTATGTAACCTGCAGTTTAACCGACAGGCCTAGCGTCAACATAGCAGATGCATAAACTAATCTAAATGCCGAAACCTCAGAAACGAAATCAATCGGGTTGATGCTCTGAATAGAGATGCTTAATGGATAATGCGTGTGCACGGTAGGCCATTAGGCGTGTGCACGGTGGACGGGACGGTCGGTTGAATGAAAGGCTGTGCCAGACAGGCTAATCTGGGCTTTCAGTTATAGGTAGGTATC
>OMKK01083242.1:0-31095 GCA_900302305.1 Polymixia japonica | reverse complement strand
ATTGATGCTTTCTATTAATGTGCTTTGATACAGCACTTTGGGAACATCCAACTTGTTTTGCAATTACCTTTTGAGGCTTTCCCTCCTTGTGGAGGGTGTCAATGATGGTTTTCTGCACAACTGTCAGGTCAGCAATCTTCCCCATGACTGTGAATTCTACTGAACCAGACTGAGAGACCCTTTAAAGGCTCAGGAACCCTTTGCAGGTGTTTTGGATTAATTAGCTGATTAGAGTGTGACACTTTGAGCCTACAATATTGAACCTTTTCACAATATTCTAATTTTATGAGATTTTGAATTTGGGGTTTTCATAAGCTGTAAGCCATAATCATCAAAATTATAACAAATAAAGGCTTGAAATATCTTGCTTTGCATGTTATGAGTCTATATAATATATTAGTTTCACCTTTTAAGTTGAATTACTGAAATAAATGAACTTTTCCACAATATTCTAATTTATTGAGATGCACCTGTATATGAATACTTGATGGCAGCTGCTGGTAATGGCGATGTATCTGAGGTTAACATAAATGTCTTGGTTTCTGACCTGGAGGTAGTGATGCAGCATCTTCTTGCTGTGGAGAAGGTATGTACATGTCTGACAGAGATAGCACAGGTTGACCTGCATGGTGGGGAAACAGAGAGAGAGAGATAGAGAGAGATAGAGATAGAGAGAGAGAGAGAGAGAGAGATTAAAGCTGTGTTGTAAATGTACAAACAGAGACGTACTGGACCGTTGCGTGGCCTGTGTGGTTTACCTGTACGTCTCGGAGCAGCTTGGGCAGGTGGAACTGCCACTCCTTACAGAAGCTGGACAGCTGCAGCAGGAAACCCACGGTGTGGTCCGCTTCGTCCAGGCAGACCAGGCTCTGCACTGTACGCACCGCGTTCAGACACTGCAGGAGAGAGGTGTCAACGTTCAGGCCAGTGTCGAAAGCAACAGGTATACATCGGATTAAATATTCAGATCCTTAATAGGAAAAACCGATTCAGACATAGGCACACATTTGTTATGCGTGTGTGACACACAACACCATTACATGACTTGGCCTTGCTAGGCTAACAGTACAGTAACTGCACATCCAGAGCACACCGTTTTGAGGCTTACCATGGGGTTGAGAATGTTATACGAATTACCACAAAAACTCTTTGATTCCACTTTTTTGCAGTTAGATGTTGCCAAACACTGAACACTACCAGGGAATTTACAAAATAAATTGCAGCATCAACGAGTTGGTATCACACCTTTTAGGAGAAAAGTCAAGTTAAAAGGTGTCGAGTTAAATTATAGAATGGCTTGTCTTGAGTAGGCCAACTTGTGATATTTTCATAAAATACAGCCAACAGCACAAAAACAAGGCTACTGCCTAAACAGTTTATCTAGATTTTTTAGGCCGATATAGAAGAGCCTATGGCTCATTGCTATAATCACTACTGGTTCTGGTTTTTTGTTACATTTTGGCTTTGGCTAGGGATGCAAATTTTCCAAGTTGGCATATTTAAATGTAAATTCAACGTTCCTCAAGCATAACTGCTATGGAACTGCTCCCTCTTGTGGGCAGTTGGTGTATAATGCCTTCCATGCAAAGGAATACTCAAGGCAAGACATGCCGAACTTGAATTATGCCATGTCAGCCTAAGTTTAGTAACAAAACTGACAAATCATCCTTATCAAATTAAAACACATAAAAGCAGAAAACCAACGAGTTCTGTTGTAAAAATAAAGAATGGTCAAGCCTTAGACTGAATATATAGCAAGATGTTGGAAGTCTTCCAGCTCCACTGGAAACAAAGATTTAATTCAGCTTCAGAAGATATTTTCACTGTTACTGTGGTAAAAAACCATTACAGCCCTACCTGTAGTATGCGTTCTTGATGAACTCCGACAAAGTCTAGGGCTTCGTTTATGAAGTTGTAGCGCAGTGTCTTGAGAAGACTTTCCATGAGGGACATGCAGAGGCGATACACCCCTGGCCAGCAAGGGGAGTCCTGGGACTTACGGGAGAAACTCTGCTCAAGAACATTGACATGCTGTGTTACTATGTCATATAGTGACATAATGTCATACATCAGTATGTCGTCATGTTACTAGATACCATATTACACAGTATAATAACAATAATAATCTTTATTTTTATAATAATAATCAATTATTATCATTGTATATCACATAAAGGCACATATTAGAACTGTTGCTACATGGAGCTCATCAGTGATGTGGTTATATTTATTACCTGTGAAGCACCATTTGAAGAGACTTCATAGACACTGAGAAGAGGGAGACAGATACTCTGAATGACTCCTGCCCCCGCAACAGCTGCTGCTCCCTAGAGGACAAAACAACACATGGTCAATCATTTGCAAGACTGATTTAAGCACATTTGATAAAGTACAGCTTGAGGCTCAGAGGGGTGAAAGAGTGCATGTGTGTGTGTTCACCTGAGGGGTGCGTGCCAGCGTGAGCAGCAGGTGCAGTACCGCCTCATTGAAAAAGAGGTTCTGCTTGGAACGTAGACTGAGTTCTAAAGCACTGAGAACAGAGGGAAGAACTGGAACCTTCCTCATCACAAAAACCCAGTGCTCCCCGTCTTCATCAACCCGGCACAGCTCCTTGGCTAGGTGTAGTGCCAGCACACACACCTGAGAGATGTGGGCAAAAGAAACCTTAGGGTGCCTTTGAAAACTGTCACCAAATTGGACTACTACACTAAACTGCTGTTCAATTATTAATTTGCAGCAATTTACATTTTTGACACGGAACTGACAGAACTGAACACGTTAAGGGGGCTAACAGGCCATCTTGCATTGTTAACAGGATGTCAGCTGCACTCCATAAAAGGCGCTGCATGTTACCAGGAGGAAGAAAAGGACAGGGAGGATTACCCCGCCCAACCTGGCAACCATTTGTTCAAAACACTCTGGAAGACGGGACTAGTTCGAGGTATTTTCCAAATAAAGTAAATAAAGAACCTCAACCAGCTCCAGCGTTTATATTTACATTGTTTGAGAGAGATTGTTAGCCTGAACATGTAACAATGTATCAACACTTTTCCATCTTCACTTTGTCACAACCGCTATCCTACTCCCTCATGACATCACCTGTTATCACCCAGTTGACTGTATAAATGATGTATTATATAGTCAGCACTACAGTGATGAACCAGTAAGGGTTCAGGCTCACCCCATCTCTCTGGTCCTTTTGAAGGCTGCGGGGAACATCAGTCTCCATGCTGTCCTTGTCCTCCAACACGTCTCCCAGAGGGCTCATGTGACGGGTGCTGTCAATCAGGGCCAGCGCCTCGTCCTTCACGGTCTCGCACACGCACAGCAGTAGCTGGGGCAGCTGGGAAATCTCCCTGCCTGTTGAATGACGACAGCATTGAAGAAAGCAGCCATGCACGCATACATACATACATACTGCACGGTGCAAACATGGACGTACGGTCACACACACAGGCCTCTCACCATTGAGTCCCTGGATCTGCAGCACAGATATGAGTGCAGAGAAGATCTTGGCCTTGGTCCTCTCCATCAGCTGCTGGTCAGCCTGCAGGACACTCTCCAGGATTAGGGCCAACGGGGAGAGGATGTCAGGGGCTGTGGCTACCACACTGGAGAGGTACCATGGAGGACAGCAGCGAGAGAGAGTTCAGGGGAGAAACATGAGGCGAAAGGTCAGTCTTTACTGTTGACTAAAACATTCAGGGGATACATCAACTGACTCTTCACTAAATGTAAAAGGGACACACATGCCAATAGACACACACCTTCTCCACTGTTTGAGGAGGATGAGAAGCAGCGTGGCCATCATGGATCCAAGACGTAAACAAGGAACAGACATGGGCACCATCAACTGAAAAAGAGTAGCAGCAAGCACTTAGAAAGTAAAACGTTGAGTGAAAAGGGATACGTCACTTCTGACAAATAGACATTTAAATAATGTAAAAATAATATGCCGGGCCATGTTGACTCACAGCAGCTTTGGTTCCATCCAGGACGTCCATAAAGAGCTTCAGCTTGGCCGAGTCCTCTGTTAACTGCATTACATCAGACTGGAGACACAACGGACCAGTCAGTACTGTTAGCAAGGTCCTATGTGGCCCATCGGCAGGCTAGTTCCATCCTTAATGTCTACATGTTGCCACATATCTGAACTAGGACTGTCCAAAAATGTCTCCGCCTTCTTCAGGCATTCCTGTATCAACACTTATAACAGTATGCATCATGCATGTGGATTGAGATTAAAATGACATACATGAGTGGTGGAAAGGATTAGCAGCATGCGCCAGGCAGAGATCAGCATCTGGGTCTCTGAGAAGGAGCGGATGCCCTCCTCCTCCGTCTCCGAAATGTGGCACACCAATGACTTGACATACTGGGACCAGTACTCGTAGCGCCGCCCACTTGAGAACTTCTGCAGCGCATCTTTCAGAGATTGCTCCAAGGAGCCACTGCAACACCAGAGATTCTAGCCGTTACCGTCAATTACAAGTGATATCAATAGAACTTGAACAGATTTTTGACCCTGTGGCTTACTTTGATGCCCGTCAGTATAGCCCATCTACAGTGTAATGACACACACGCAAACACACCTATATGTCCATACAGTAGAGAGTCGTACAGAGACAAATGCATGAAATTACCTGACAACATAGTAGATCTCAAGGCCAATGATTTTCATGACAAAAGCGCAGGTCTCTAGGACGCAAGGCTGTGGGGAGAAATTAAAACCCTTAACTTGACAACTGACATCTCGTTACTCAACATGAAGAGACGTCGGTATATTGGCGTCAAAGTCAGTTCAGTACCTCTGTCGTGTCTGAAGGGGAAGGGAGGGTTCCAAAAAGAGGGGTTGTCAAATTTTCCCAAAACTTCTCTCTGTTGGAAAGTGAGGACACATGTACATCACAGTCCATACTCCATCTAATGATATGCATCATTATTCCACTGGATTTGCCTGATGAGGGCAGAGATTAGCAGAGAAAACGTGCTTACTTGGTGCGTAGGACAGAGATGGCACTGTCCCTGCGATCCTGCCAGAGGGCAAGGAGGAAGGCCAGGGCTGCTCGGTGCAGTAGCGGAGGACACCAGTACTTCCCCTGTTGTTTGGAGTCAATTAGGTCCAACACCACCTGCAGACAGCTCCACTCCCCCAGCAGAAACTCCTACAGGCCAGGAGGGATACAATCAGCTTTTCTTTTTTTATGACTTGACCCTTTAGACGTACAAAATGTGAGTTGGCACTAAATTCACTCGACTCAAAATGATGCCTTCTTTTTCTCATACATTTCCTGTGGTTCTCACCTTTGACCCCTCGCTGCCATCTTTGACCTCCAAGTTGAGGAAGAGCTCAATGAGGCCGGGCTGGGTTTCCACGGCGACGGTGAGGAATTCCAGGATCATGACCTTGATCCTCATGTCTTCTGTCCTGCTCTGCAGCCGAGTCAAGAACGCGTCTCGGATGGCTGAAGCGTCACTGCCCAGGCAGGCGTACACTGACATGGGAGCCACCTGGAGGCAAAATACAAGTTCAGCTTAGGCCAAAAGAACAACACAACATTGAGTCCAAATGAAACAGCAAAAAAAATGCATATTCTAAGCAGAGACAAAACAATGGAAGCAACTAAAACAATTAGAAGGTGCAAAAATGTTAAGCTGTCCTACCGTGGCAAGTCTTTTCAGCAGTTGTATAGCCAGGCGTGGCAGCGCTGGGTCGTGCTTGTGGTAGATGTACTTTGCCAGGACGGCTATTAGGTTGTTACCATGGCCGCCATGCTGCGTCAGGGCCTGCTCCAGGGGGGACACTACATCGGAGGGCGGCTTCAGACGAATCACATTGTTGGTGACAGAGAAAGCCAGTTTCACTGTCTGGATCAGAATCTGACCCGGGCCCTCGGAGCCACCACTAGAGGGAAAATACATTATTCAAGAGGTCACTAAACATGAGTTGCCAGTTGACTACTTTTTATAAAAAAACATCTATGAAATATGTAGTAAAAAAAAATAAAAATAAGAGCATGGAAATGGGGTGATGCACGACAAAGTCACTTACACCACCACTTGGGTCGTTTTTGAGTCAGACTCACCTGCTGGGTTGTGCAGCAAGGACCATATCTATGGTGTCCACTCCAACCCCCATGATGTTGACCACTGCCTGGCCGGCCTCAGTGTTAGCCAAGCTGTAGATACACAGGGACTGCAGGGTGGGAGTGCTGCAGCAGAGAGAGACAGAACAATAACTTCACAAGTTCTAACCAGCTCGAACTTTTCCCCAATTCAATTCTAGGTAGTGTTTCAAAGTTTCCCCCTTCATGTAGCATTATGCTCCTAAGATTTGTTAGTGCTCCCTGAGCTAACTTTTCAACAGCACATCTGAGGCGTGTTTTTCCAATTAGAAATGGAACATTTTATTTAGGGTAGAGAAATTACACAAACTATTTTGTGGGTGTCAGCTAGTGGTGAAAATTGCAGACTAGTTTTTCTTCTAGATATTGTGATATACATTTTCAATTATATGATGGTTACTACAGCTAAATGTAGTAACCATTTAAAAAAACAAACTGTTACAAGAACCAAAGCTGAACCAGTTAAGACATTTGAATACGAGGTTAGGATATTTGAATATAAAAAGACCTAGTCTTACCTGCCCTGATCCTCGCCCTCTGGGCTGAGATTGAGAATGGCATGAACAAGCTCCAAAATCAGACAACCTGCAGCAACAAAGTGTCAACGTTCAGTCCTCCCTTTACTCTTTTGGCGCGGGAGAAGGAAAGCAGTCATTGTAACTTTTGGGACATGAGTCCCACTTACCTATTCTTTCCCTGACTCCATAGGCATTGTAGCGCCACTTATGGTATGTGGGCAGCATCTCCTTCAACACGAGCAGGACACACGGAATCAGACCCTTGTTTTGAGTGCTGCCAAGCTGGCCCTAAGGAGGAGGGGACACATGATTAGCAATACTAGTTAGAAGCCACATTTAAAGATGAATCTTTCATACATACAAAAGGTGCAATGTTGAGTTGCCACTAGATAATGATGTGGCTGAACATCAGTTGTGTTAACTTAAGTCTTTGCATCCTGTTGAGTGTATGGACTAGTGTACTACCTTGACCAGGGTTGTGATGAGACGGAGGAAGGCGATGGTCACAGAGTACTCCCCTCTAGGCTGCTCAATCTGGACCAGCAGGTTGCCATAGTTACCTGCCTTCATACCCTCAGCACTAGGGAGAATGATATTTTTTTGTTTATTACATTTAGTACATTATTTTTTTCTAAAATAAAGATCTAGGATGGCCCGCAGTCGCTACATACAACCACTGTACCTTATAGACTGAGCCATGTTGGTCAAAGGGCTGGACGCAAAGGGGAGGAAGCCTGTGTGATGCAGACTGGACCATACCTGAGGAGAGAAGAGAGGCGAGGCTTTAGTAGGATGTTAGATGAATATGGTGACGTTAAATCGTAAATCGTAAACGTCAAAACCAAAAGGTAGCCGGTATGCCCACCTTCCCAGGCATCCTGGCCGCCAGCACAATAAGGCAGTTCACACAGGAGGCTATCACATCCACTGGTGGGTTGATGACCGACGTTAACCTGGCAGACAATAAAACAGACACAAGCGTTAAGACAAATCCCTCTCTCCAAGAGGGAGTAAGAAATCAAAAACGCTTCATGTTGTTAATATAGATCCAAACGATGGCCTAAAGTTGACCCAATGCGCTGCACTGTGCAGCGGTGTGTCCAGGTAGAAAGCAGCTTACCTCTGCAGCAGCATGTAGATGCGTGAGGTGAGAGGCAACAGACAGTCAGACACAGTCCAGTCTGTACTTATGATCTTATGGACCAAGTCCAGGATGGGCTTCACTCGCTCGCAGTGAGCTATCACGTCTAGCACATGGAGACGAAAGAAAAAAAATCACCATGAGAAACCGTGAACAATAGAACATCTGGTATGTGGGTCTGAGATGGTATGTTGGATCATGTAATCTGCTCGTTTAGATACACGAATATCCGGCTACGTACCTGCGGTCGAAACAACATGAAGCAGCATCTCAACTTCACAGGTGAAGAGAGTCCAAGAACTGTAGGAGTAGTCCCAGCGTACCACGTAGCCCTGCTCACCCCCCAGCACCACCTGGCCAAACACTCCTTGGGGCATCCGCAGGTTAGTCTGCCCCAGGCCTGATGGTGGAGACGGACCATTAAACATGCATGTCGTAGGACAAAAAGCACTTTTATCTGCCAAAGAGTTCAATACTTCAAAGACAGGATACTGTCTCTCTCACATGCTTACGCAAACTAAATAAAACGGTATCACTGAATGGGACAAACACTAAACTTTGCAGTAACTAACTACCAGCCCGACTAACCAAGAGGGTAGAGGAGTTTTGGTGTCTGCCGCCTCCACAGCGTCTCATCATCTTTGGAGATGATATCATTGGGTTTATGCTTGTAAACCTCTGTGTAGAAGGACATCTTATCCAGGAAGGTGTACACCTGCCACACAGACGTAGAATGGTATTGTTAACTCATTCAGACAACATAAAAGTATGTATGAACATAAAAGTGTCGGTGTGTATCTGAAACATACCTTCTTTACAGTTGACTTGTTTGACAGAAGTGCAGTTAGAAGCTGTAACAGCGGTCCGGTCTTATGAGGGAACATCCCTACAGCACTGTCCAGGATCATCCCCAGTCCCATGTTGGGCTTCTGGATTAGGAATTCCACAAACGTGGTGGCAAACGTTAACCGTTAGTTATTTTTGTTTCTTTTCATCCATGTTTGTCTTTCAGAGTTTTTAGACATTATCCCCTCACCATTTCCCAAAAGAGCTCAGCCAGACTGGGAGCGGAGAGGACCTCACAGGCAGCGTCGATCAGGTGCTGTGGAAGCATTGCGTTACCACACCGTTAGTAACCTGCCTTGTTACAACGGATGTCACAGACTAATATGAGCGAGCTGGGACACTGAAAAGAGAGACATGTGGAGTCTGACTCCATACCTGTTGGCTGCCCAGAGTCTCCTCTTCAAAGGAAGTGATCACAAATGAAAGGAGGCCATAGATACACATCTTTGCTGTGCTTGCTGTGCACTGGAGAGAGAAAGAGAAAGAGAAAGAGAAAGAGAAAGAGAGAGAGAGAGAGAGAGAGAGAGAGAGAGAGAGAGAGAGAGAGAGAACATTGATACACATACATTGATATTCAATCACCAACCAATCTTAATGTCATATTTCTAGTTAAAAGGGTGAGGTCTTCACTACCCCAACAGACGGCAACATTCCCCAAACAACTTCTAGCAGCATCGTCATAGTGGAGTCATGTAGCTTATGATTTTGTAGTAAAATGTTACAGCCACTACAGACAGGATTTTTGCTTTAAATAAATTTTGATTGCATATTGTAACAGCTATGGAAGGCTCAATCGCCCTTAAGATTGGTTCCCTAGAAACCTCGCGTTCACTATGCAATTTTGTGTGTAGTTGCTGGGCTTTGAAAAAAAATTAAAAATAACAAGTGGCTTGGTTGTCTTTGTGACAGCATTGTAAGAAAATTATATCACTAGGAAACTCACCAAAATCATATCACAATATTGTCTGTAGCTGCTTTAAGACAAGTAGCTTGGTTCAGAGTTTATTCGCTTGAAAGTAGTCTCTATGAAACAGATTAAACTACGATGCTAAGTAAGCAAGTTTTATTCTTCAACTTGTAGATGTACAAACCAGTAGGACATACTGATAATAAAAAGCTAAAAGGATTTTTTAACTGCTACAACACCCGTTTCAAAATTTAGGACATATAGGTAAGACTTCTAGGAAATCCCTCTAGCTATGGCTTAGCATGAAAAATGCCGACAAATTTCACAAGGGAGAAAGGACACTGACCATGGTGAATGTGAAGTCAATTTTCCATAGTTATCCATTAAATCAGGTACTGAAGCAGTTACAGTACTGGCACACTGTACATTCCTGTGTATGTTCATTCCCTTACATTATTCCCCGAGACTCCAAGGCCCTGCAACATGGTTGAGAGGTACTCAAACACCCCCAGCTGCAGGGAGGTGTTGCCTATCCTCCGGATGATTGGGCTGGAATCATCTGGTTTCAACGTATGTCTCAGCAGGACCCAGGCCAGAAGCACAGGCCCGTGGTGGGGGATGTCACCAAATGTCAGCAGCAACTGATCCATCTCCTAAAGGAGAGAGAGGGAATATGTTAGAGATGTCTATGGAAGTCTTTATTCTAGGTAGCTTTGTCAAGCGCCTCTCTGCACAATTCATTTCGTGCCATTTGTGTAATTAAACGATGAGTAGCTAACGGCCCTTTTTGGTGGGGACAGTGCAGTTTGAAGAGGCACCAAATATAGCCACAAGGCAGCAATATAAAGCGAAATCTGCAATGGCCCTAGAGAAGGAAATACTATTTACCTCCCCTTCTCTCTGTGCTAGATTCGGTGCTTTCTGCACAAAGAGCAACTTTAGGTAGCTAGTGTTCTATTATAATGTGCTGATGTGTTAATGACTCAAGTCTGACCTTGCTGATGTCAGGAGTGCTGTAGAACTGGTGCTGCTCTGTACAGTCCTCTAGGGCACACTTATGAAGAAAGTCTATGTCCATTCCTTCTACCAGGATCAGAGAGCTGAAGTATCTGCAGGCAAGACAAATATAAGGAAATTAGAGACATTAAATTAAAAAAAAAACAAAAAACCTTCAGTCCAAGGAGATATGCCAATAAATAAAACCAAGAGCCATCTGCCTATGAAAACATCTGCATTCAAAACATCTGCATCCAAGGTAATGTGTATACAGTTCTGTTCGTTTATCTTTCAGAATGCCTGCCATTTCAAAAAAGCAGTAAGTATGGTAATGCAGAGCTCAAGACTAACATATTTCACTGGTGGCACTGGTGCTGCCAATTTCTTCCCTGGGTGGCATCAACACAGTTTGGTCTTGGCAATAGTGACCAGGCCTTTGCATCCTATTACACAACAGGCTGATGTCTACCCATCTTTTAATTTAGCATCCCATGTATTCACATCGATTTGAAAAGAATGACTGTGACTTGAAATAAAGTGCTAAATGTTTTATTGCAGATTTAGGTGATCTTAATGAAACTGAGGTACAATGCACAACTCCAGAGCAACAAAAAAGATGGAAGAGAGACTGAATTACAACAGAAGTTGACTGAAGCTCATGGCAGTGCAATAGACATTGTGCCCCATATTTCAAATGTATCTGTTTCTTCTCATCAATCTGTTTTCTTACTGTAACCCAATAGATGGTTCCAGAGCATCAGCTTGGCCCAGCCTGGACTCTGAAAGAGCAGCTTATAAGCAAAAGCTCACTTCAGATGAAATGGAGCACCTCCAGTGCACAATGTGCCACAGTGACTCCATGGAGTCAGCAGTTCAACGAATACCTCCAGACGCTGACCGAATGCTCTGGAGATAAATCGACGTGTGAACTCAAAAGGGACTCTAAGCCACCTGTCTCCTGGTGGCTGTAAGAACAGGCTGGGCAGTGAGACTCTGAAAGGAGTACATGGAAGCACCTTCCATTCCCATTCATACAAGGCTTGGGGACCAAGCTTTTTGAGAAGAAAGATCTGCAGAATGATCTGCTCCCACAGCGGGGCTGTGTATGTTGCCATCAATAATACCTGTACCCTGCCCTCCTCCAAGACGGAGGCCACATCCTCAGGTCAGAGGGGTGACTAGTCACATCGGGGTGGAGAAGGTGACACAAATTAACAAGCATGCGGAGCCTAAATGAGCACCAACCTTCAACTCAGACAGAAGCCTGTTAGGACTTCTACTCTCTCAGGTCAGGCCACCCATATTCTACCCACCAAGACGAAGAGCTCCTGTGATACAAGCTTGGAAGCAGAGGAGCATTGGTCTGCATTGGTCTGGAGGATTGGTCTGAGAAAGGTCTGCAGCAAATACCCTCTGCTTTACTTCCATGTACAGACTCCAGTTGTTTTGCATATCAAAAAATAAATAAATAAAAGGTGTCTTCATTGAGGTGGATTTGGTTCTGTAACTGCTTTGCTACAGACCCTGCTGCTAGTTGAACAAAATGAAAGCATGTTCAGTGATAAACAATAAGGGTAATGTTATTTATTCATGTTTGGAAGCATTACAATATGTAATCAGAAATCATTTACACAGGAAAACCCTACACAAGGCTTATTTAGATTTGTGGCTTAGGAACTGGGCTGTTGTGCCATAAGAAGAGAGAACTGAGTCACAAATATGAGGTAGTGGTTTACTGACAAAACCACTCCGCTGTTATTTGATATGCTTCTCAGTGCATGTTTTGGGGATAATAGGCGTAAAGGACATGAGCAAGTCACACACCGCTGTAGAATAAGTGTCTTTTCTTATTGGTGCAATTACACCGCCTTTGTAAAGAGGTTGCCTTACAACAGCAGCAAGGCAGTGGACCAACATTACTTTTAAAATTACTTTCCAACAAATGACACGACAGCTGGAGTGCTGTAAAAATCCAACGAACCCTGTATGAATCACAACATGCCGCTCAGCTGGGAAATAAGGAGAATAAATGGAGTGTGTGTGTGTGTACGCACACATACGGGCGTGTAAAGAAGCAAGAATTTATTAACAGTGATATAGCTTTAGAGTTGAGGAGCATCCCATGTTTGTCCAGCTAATTGGATAATCAGAGTCTCAGGAGAGTAGCCACAACATTAAAAGGAAGTTCTCCCTTTGGACAACTTACTGGTTATGTGATGAGAACACAGACATCAAAACCTTCCATCTATCTCCAGTAGATTGTTTGCTCCAGTGCCCAATGCTAACACTTTAGCATACATCATGCTAACTAATTGTAGGCGACTAGCATTAGGCTTAGCTGATCACCTACATTTGCTGTTTGCATGACCTTCCCTCACTGTTGAGAAGTGCTTTTTTGCACCATCTTGGTTACTCCAGTCAGGGGAAGGAGAGAGACTGAAGACAACGTGATCGATACAGAGAAAGACAACATTGCTGCCACCAACTACACCTTAGTGTCTGAATTAATCATTTTCATGAATATATTTCTTTATTTTATATTTTTAATGTGACCCAGTCAAATTTTGTATTGCATTACCAAATTAAAAGGCTGCATAAGCGACCAACTTGGATTTGGATTCTTTTGGATGTGATGCACATCTATTAGTTTGACTTTCTATTTGACTAATGTTGAAGATGATATGTTAGTTGGCAGGTCTGATTCTATAGGCCATGTTTCTATTTTTTGTCTATGAAATGTGCTCTACAAATAAATCATCTATTACACAGTGAATATTGAACTGAAGATTGACTTAAAAAAATTATATTGCAAATCAAATCGCAATATCTTTCATAAAAATTGCAATTAGATATTTTCCCCAAATCATTCATCCATACTTGTTTCCACCTCCAATTATATCCACCAACATACCCTCCCTCTGTTTAACTTGTAACATAATTTAATTTTCCAGTGCATTTGTCCTGCTTCAGAGCCACATAGTATGAACTGGGCTATTATGAACTGGATTACCATTTCCTGGAGTAAAGAAGTAGTACGTTAATAAGTGTCAACTAAACATTATAGCCAAACACACAGTTCCTTAATTTCTCTTACCCAATACGATCAACCAGGGCATCCATGCTCTTGTCAACAAGGTGTCTGTTGGTCTGCCGTAAGCCAAAGCCCTGCTCTTTGAACATCTTGGTGAAGCTCAGCAGGTCGGAGGGACCCATCTCAAAGTAAGCATAATACAGGAAGAGGATCTCCAGCAGCAGAGACTGCTCTCTAAGACATTGGAGGAACCACCGCGACACCTGCCTCTCAGTCTGAAAGAGAAATGAACAAATTTTGGATAATGGTAAATGGACTGCATTTATATAGTGCTTTTCTAGTCTACCGACCACTCAAAGCACTTTACAATACATGCCTTACATTCAGATGATCACACACACACACACATTCATACACTGATGGCAGAGGCTGCCATGCAAGGTGCCAACTTGCTCATCAGGAGCGGTTAGGGGTTCAGTGTCTTGCTCAAGGACACGCTCTCTGGAGGAGCCAGGGATCGAACCAGGAACCTTCCGATTATTAGATGACCGGCTCTACCTCCTGAGCCATGCCGCCCGATAGAGACCATCAGATTCTTGTCAACAATACAAATGTGGCTTATTCGATTGCTTTGTTGTGTTGTGTTTATACCAGATCTTAAATCACCAAAAATGTGGTGAAGAACACAATTCTCACCATAAGGTTTCCATGGGTTTCCCATGTTGGTGCCTCTGCTTTGAACAGGTTCTCAAACTGGGACTGGTAGTTGCTCACCAGGTCCTTCTCTAGTTTGTTTACACAGCTAGAGTACTCAGCCTGCACAGAGATATACTAAAACATTAAACTGCAGAGAAAACACAAGTTCAACTCATTTTCTTCAGCAGAAATGGGCAGTTACAGTTCAACTGTGGGACATGACCCAAATCTAGCAGACTCTTACCCTGTAGGGATGTCGCTCATCCTGAAAGTATGTCAACAGGAGAAGGACACATCTGAGCAGACACACTCGCTCTTCGTAGTAATAGTCAGCTATCTGTGAGTGCACATACAAAAAAGAAAGCAACTGTTATACCTAAACCAATGTAATCACAGAGCAGTGTGGTTTGCTTCAAGGGTTTACCAACCTTCAGCAGCAGTGCTTGGCTCTGTCTCTCATCCTGGAGAACAGCCTGTGTGGAAGACAGCAGTATCTATCATTTGAGCATCTTTCAGTAAAATACAATCCATATACAATCTTATGTAAACAGTTATGCATCTGTCATCTCATTCGAACAGAGCTAAATTAATCCAAGTGGGGCACCTTTAATGAATTACGGGTTCCTCTGTAGTCCTCTTGTAAGTAACACTGTAAAATCTGCACACTTTGTTGCTCGTCAAGACCCTGCAAAAAGGACAAGATCATATCATGAAACACGCCACTAAAAGGAAAAAGGGAGACAGAGCATTATCATGTCATTATATAAACCAGCAACTTTCAATTCTTACCAGTAGTTTACTGATCCTCAGGCCAAAATCCTTCAATGGCTGGGCAACATCTTTGTTCGCTTTAACTTTTGCAGCAGACGATGAGCTGTAATAAAGAGAAAATGAAAATAATCGCATGATATTATAATATGTAGCATAATTTATATAAGCATAAATGTAAACGTATCTATACCTTGTTGGTTTATAGTAGCTAAGCCCTTGATGTAGCCTCTCCCGGTGTCTGTCAAGCTCTGCCTCTATCTGAGCCTTTGTCCATCAAGGGTTCACCACAGTAGAGAGGACAGCACATAGACACAAAGCAAGATGTCACTGGTTTACTTTTGACAATGTGGTCACATTTAAAGATCCCAAATGTTGCACACGCATGACACTGTGCTTAATCCTGCTGGATCCTTAATATCCATGATGATAGATTACATAAACATACCGGCTCTCGCAATGCTGATCTTCCCAGTAGTATAGTCCATAGCTCTCGACTGCTCCTAGAAGAATGGTGTATTTATTTGCTAATTGTCAATGCATGTACCATCTGTGAAACACCCTGGATTTTAGTTACCATCACTAACTCAAAAAAAACAACAACAAAAAAACACACTGATACCTCTAGATTTGAAGTCACTGAATAATAACCCTTTAGAGGATAATTCAAATCATAAATCTTGTCAATAATATATCAGGCTATCTTGGAGAAAAAATGGAATTAGAAAGGAATTGCTTGTTGACATTGTGTCCAACTGAGTGAATTTGTTTGAACGTTTGCCACCAGTGCTATGACATCACCTATAATTACCTTTTAGCTAGCCATCATTGGGTGTCATTTGATACTTCCTGGCACTTTATTGATAGCTTACCTCAAGCATATGCCTCCACTGATAATAAAAGCCATCACTTTTAAGTAACTGGAATTTTGACAGGGCTTGAAGAGTCAATAAAAATGAAACTGATGTCCCGGGATTACCAAGCAACACCACAAAAACAAACAAGCTATTAATGTAATTTGCGCAAGATAGCCTTATTATAGTTTGGCATCAATTGATACTTGTATAGTTATCCAATTGTAAGGTGGAAATGTGTGTGGCTTAGAATCTTAATGGATAGATATAAAGATTGCTTGGAGCCTAAAGGTTTTAACCAGTTCGCCAAGCCTAGTCTGATTCCAGCAAAGTGATGGCATATTGCGCTGTGTGTGTGTTACTTTGTGTGTTGAGCCCACAACTAAGCTTGGAGCACACTCATGGCTATGTTTTTACATACTTTTTTTAAACTCCCCATGCTTTCCCTTACTGTGAATTGACGTGGGAGCGGCTGCTGTTACAGTACATGTTCATTTATCCATAGACATTCCACTTTATCCTAACATAATGCGCAATACTATCTATTAACTGTGTTCAAGTAGTAGTTAGTGTAACGTTACCGCACAACCCCAAAGATGAACTAAAAGCTATACATTTGGCCACTACCATACATAAACACCACTTAACAAAACAACGACATGCCTCAACGTTGGAAATTACAAGCATTTAAATTCGATGTATGAGCCAAAACTGCGTTACTTGGAAATAATCAACAGTTTGACAAGTCAGCTACAAAAGCTAGCTAAATGCCTAGCCCCTGAGCTAGCTTTGACTGAGTTCAAATAAGTGGCATGCTGTTGTTGTCATGCGGTGGACCGCGCTGAAACCCATTCAAATCAAACCGGCCAGCAGCTGCTAAGCTAAGTTAGCTTGGTGCTAATAGCTAACACGACACATTGTCGGACTCCAGCTTCATCAGTGACAAGGCTATGCAGTAACAAATGTATACACTACGTTCACTAGGTTCGGGGAAAATACAGCTTTCCCCATTGGCAAATTTAATACACATATAAACTTGAAAGCTTAACGTGGCTACCTGACACACAGCTCCGATTCCGCCATCGTAGCTCCTGCCATGTGATTGGTTGTTGTGTTGCGTCTTCTTCTGCAGTTTTTGCGCTTTTCTTTCTTTTTCGTCCTCCTTACTCTTCTTCTACTTCACTATGGTGACCGACTGGTGACTGATGAATAAGTTTGCATTTGTAAACCGTTATATTTTATATTTGATAATGAAACCAGACAATACATTAAAACAATTTTCTTTTCAAAAAACAAAAAATCTGTCAAAACTGTTCATTCATGCACTTCATTTAATGTATTTGATGTATTTAATGTATTTATTTAATTAATTAACCTCCCACTGGCGCTGTTTATTTGTAAAACTACGTAGGCTACAAATAAGTACTGTTTTTCAATTCATTCAAAAAACTGTATTTGTCCCCGTTGCTTACAATAATAATAATAAAAAATAATAACATTACATTTGTACCCCCTGGAAGCCGAGTAACAATACAAACTATAACTTATTTTTGAGAATATATTTTCGATTGACTATTCAATGGATATTGATTTCTTCTATCAGATGGAAAATGTAAACTATGAGATGGTTCGAGGGAGAATAAGAATGAAGTTTGTTTCAGATCTGATGGTCACATGGGAATCAAACTATTGAAATTTGCATATGTATATACATTAAAAAATAATTTGACCTAAAACAGAAGTAAAACAGAGTTAACTGTTCTACATATAATTACTAATATATTAATCGAAGTACACATATATTTAGCACACACGTTTTTTAAGAATAAATATTCAACATTCAATATGAAACTAACTTTACTGTGATTTCAGTACTTCCTTCTCATTTTCTAATGAAGCGTCTTTTAAGATTTATTTATTTATTTAATGTATTGTTATTCTATATTCTAAATTCTAAAATTTAAGAAGAAAAAAAAGAAAGCCTTACTATCTTTTACCGATCTAATATCCCTCCAACCCCCACCCCCCCTTCCAATAGAGATTCACTCACCATATTATGTAGTTGCTTCGCATGCGCCCAATCCAACTGTAAATTTATACTTTTTCGGGACTACAATAAATTATTTCTCAAAGACAGAAATGTTGACAAAGTATTTAACATAAAACGATTTCATCTTTAAAAAAACGTTAGCACGTGACTTGGCTGTCAAACATGGCCTCCTCCTTCCGGGTGTCGCCAGCTGACAGAGGAGAGATTATTGTCAAAAGAACCGATAGCTCTTTCTACATCAACACCAACGTATGCCCAGATAACGCTGCACTTATGTGGTATGTATACTTGCATTGTTAGACATTCATTTTAGATTTTTCCCAGCAAACGATACGAGCATTGTATTCCGTATCGTTATGCCAACTCGTTTGAGTCAGCTGAATTTCGCTGCTAGCTTGCTGGTCTGGGTCGTAGCATCCTTGGCTCGGCTGCATTTCTCACTTCAATCAAATCTGGCTGGCCGCAATGGACTGTTAGCGTGGCAGTGATTATTTAAAATAAACAGATCGTTTTCTTTTCATATCCGTCAGTTATGAAATGTGATGCTCCACTGATGTTTTACCATACACCGTAAACATAGTTACAACCCCCACCTTGAGTCACAAGAACAAAAGGTTGCAGCTAAGGTTGAGAAAACGTCAGTCATTTCCCCGGCCTTGGGGAGACATTGGGGGACATTATTACCAGGCAGTTTTGCGGTTTGCACCGACTGGGTGGGTGTTCTCTGTAGCCATAGTTCATGACCAAAAGCATGATAGTAGGACAAAGTTCAGCGCAACGATAAGTCATGATGACTCATGGACGTATTACAGCATATCCATAGCCAATAGTCTAACTGTTACTAAATTGTCAGTAATCTAGAACAGCAGAAATATTTAGGCATATATCCTTAGTTATATGTGCATTTGCATTTGTATACTGTGATTTTGGGCTGATTCAGACATCTCTCCTCTGAATGCTAACATGACTAATTGTATGATTTTAATTTTTCTGAAACAGATCTGGACATCTTCAGTGAGTGAAGAATGCCTAACAAATAATGAAGTGTGCTAGAGAGAGGAATTGACAGAAGAGGGCATTCATTGTTTGAGAACGTCTGTCCAGAACATCTGTCTCTTCTCCTCCCTCCCTGCCTACACTCTACAGCCATGCAGATCAATGCAGCGTTAGTGGAGTCTACTGTAGTTTTGGCTGTGGTGCTATGTGTTCACACGGTGGTCTGGAACCAGCATTCCTGGTGCAGCATAGCCCTTTTCATCCAGGCTTTCTACGTACAGCATAAATGGGATCGCCTCCTCAGGTCAGGTGGTGCCGTGTTTCAGTTCCGTCCAGCATCAAACAGCGGCATCGTCCCGGCGTCCATGGTGATGCCCCTTTTGGGTCTAGTACTGAAGGAAAAATGTTCTGCCTCAGGGAATGTCTACTTTGAGCGCTTCACCATGGTGATCACTGTCACAGGCATGATGTTGGCTCTATTCCTATCCCTTATTGCACTGGGCATCACTAGGCCAGTGCCCACAAACACTTGTGTGATAGCAGGCATGGCAGGTAGTGCAATTCTTTATACAACAAAACAGACGCTGACCGTGTCTGAGGTCATTGAGGTCCTGGAAGTACTATTGATCTTCGTCTACCTCAGCCTGATTGTACTGTACCTGCTGCCGCGCTGTTTTACTCCTGGAGAGGCGCTCCTCATCGTGGGAGGAATCAGTTTGATCATCAATCAGCTCATCAAGCGCTCCCTGAGCCTGGCGGAGGTCAAAGGTGACCCAGTGAACTATTTCCTGCCAGTTGTAGTGGTGGGTTCACTATTGCTGGGGGTCTTCTTCGCCTTACTCTTCTGCTTCATGGAGTCTGAGACCTGGGTGTCATCACTCTTTTTCCACATGATGACTGCTGTTCTGGGACTGGGAATTCTCATGCCGTGGCTCTCCCTTTTCATTGGTCGGCACCCCATCATGTGGTTGTTGGACTTTGTCACGTTAAATGACAGGAGGCTTTGTTTGCTGGGGTACTGGGTGCTCCTGGCTAGTGTGGCCACCTGTGTTGTGTTACATCAGAACTACCAGCGCCAGTCTGGATCTAAGAAGCACCAGGCTTCAACTGTAGTCAGGAAGTACTTCCATCTGATTGTGGTGGCCACGTATGTCCCTGGGTTGGTGTATGACAGGCAACTGCTCCATGTGGCATCTGTGGGTTGCCTTGCAGTTTTCTTGCTCCTGGAGTATGTAAGGTACTTTCGTATCAGACCAATGGGACAGCTCCTCAGACAGTTGCTTACCTTGTTCCTGGATGAGCGGGACTCTGGGCCTCTCATCCTGACCCACATCTACCTGCTGCTGGGAATGTCTCTGCCCATATGGCTATTCCCTATGCCATGTGCTCCTAAGGGAATATTGCCTGGTGCTGGTGGCCTGGTGCCCTATGCAGGTGTACTGGCTGTGGGGGTGGGAGACACTGTCGCATCTGTCTTCGGCAGCACCATGGGAGAGATTCGCTGGCCTGGCACCAAGAAAACCATGGAAGGGACCGCAACGTCTGTGTTTGCCCAGATCATTGCTGTGGCCATGTTCCTCATCTTTGATGGAAGCATTAATCTGAACTCCACCTACTCATGGATTGTAGGTTCCATCACACTGGTGGCCATGCTGGAGGCCTACACCTCCCAGATAGACAACCTCTTGCTCCCCCTCTACCTCTTCATCCTGCTACTGCTCTGACCGGGCTTGACAGACAGAACAAACAACAATTAGGGCCAGCAGACCCCTCCCCTGTTCTTTCCCCTGTTGGGTGAAAGAAAGAAAGAATGATGAAAGTGGGAAAAAAAAAAAAGTCACAAACATGGTGGTAGAACTCAGAGCCCTTGCGGAAGTCAATGGACATTTGCTAAAATACTGTTTACTGGGAAGAGATTTGAAGTCTGGCCGTTAGTAATGGTATTGATGCAACACAAGTATTCCCTAACGCAAGGGAAGTTATTGTGAGTAGCACAAGAAAGGGACTGAGTTATGACAGCTAAACGCAGCTTGATAATTATTAACTACCCTGATTTAATGAGAACAAACCAAGATGGCACTAAAACAGTGCTCTTTACTTTGTAGGGCTGCAGATGTGCTGTTAGCATGACATTAGAATCTATTCTGTTTAGATCACAAATCATTTCAATATCAGTTGCTTAGGAATTAAAGTAGCTAAATATTCTTTAAGCTCTGTATGTATGATGGCGGAGGTGTGAGGTTTCTTTGTGAGTCACAGTTTTGTCCATAAGGTATTCCAACACTGACACAACTCCTGAATTATGTAACAGGAGATGGAGTTTAGCTAAGTGAAATAAATGTCCTTTATCTACAAATGCAATCATGGACTTGTGGACGATACAGATGCTGCTTAATGGCAAATTTTGATCATTTGTGGGATTTTCTTTTTCTATCTTGTCCTGTTTTTTGCAAATTGATATATGCCTTTGTATAGCCTTTGAAGAACATTATTTAAAGTGAGCTTCTTGAAATGTCTTTTTATTATCATATTATTTAATTTAACTAGAATTGTATTGTTTTTGCCTCTCTCATGGCAATATTAAGGACTGACTGCTGGACATTTTGCCTTAAGAACTATCTTTTCTATCTCACATTACACTGTAGTAGATGAAAGCATGGTATATGTCAAAGAAGCCCTTCTTAAGCAGTTGTCACGGCTGGTTAATAATTCTATATGGCAGCAAGTCATTATGTTCCTGCATGACATTATAATGTGAAATCCTATGTACTGAAAAATGTATACAGTTATACTACTGTATATCTTTAGTTTGGTAAAATAATTTAATTGGCTTAAATTTTGTATCGCTTAATGGGACCCTCCAAAGTTAATCCGCCCTAGAATCTCAAAATGGAATCAGAACAAATGTTTTGGCCAAAATTATGAACATAGGCCTTCCGTTGACCCTTCTTATTTGGCAAATGTATTTAGCGACAGATTAGCGCAAACGACTCCATAGAAATATCCCCCACTGTCACCAGGTTAGATCTCAGCGTTTTGCTGTGCATAGGGATGCCATATTTATAACTTGCAATATGTTGTTTTTTGTTTCAAAATATTATTTAATTTATCTCTATCTGTAAAAGTTGTTGGTATTTTTTTAACTGTTGTAACAATTTATTAGCATGGTCCTACCGGTATGTTGTTTTGGCCTTCATCCCTAAATTTTCCTGAAAATCTAGTATTGCATGTACAGTGCACCATTAAAGAGTTTTTATGTTAAAATGCTTGAATCTCATTCAGGTTACAGAATAATAAAAGTTGAATGATGTTATTGATTTTCTTTATGTTAGGCCCATTGTTTTATACTCAATGGATTGAGAAAATGGATCTGTGTGACTGAGTGCATGGACTTTGATTTATGTCAACATTAACAAACTTTTGCTCTCCTAAAGTGTCTAAGCAATCTTAATTTAAGTTTGCAATCTTTATTTCTACAAACAAGATTTGGTATTGTGTGTTGTGGTTTATATTTGCACATACAGTACATTGGTTTAGAAGTTTAATTGGGGATATCATCTTGCCAATTTCTTGAAATGCACATCACTGCTATTTGGGGCGTTACTTGAGTAGATGTTGGTTAGATTCAGTGAAGTAAAAACTGAGTCTGCCCTCATCTATTTAAACACCTTGTAACAACACATTATGTAATAACTCCCACATTTTATAATAATCTGCCGCATTTTGTGATAAACAGAACGCAATATGTAATACATTTCTCCACGTTTTGTAATAAATTATTACATATTGTGGTGGTTATTACAAAATGCAGGAGTTGCACTTCTTTTATGATGAAAATGTAATAAGGGGCATTATGTAATAACTAACCAAAATGGATGTCTTCATCTGTACAATTACAATTTCAACAATTAAGCTAAATTAAACTATAATATGCAAATATTAAATTAGACCCCTATGACCTGTGGTGCCCCCTTGTTGTTATAGTTCACTCTGATGTTAGTCTTAATAGCCACATAAAAGCTTTTATTTCTAGCAGGGTTGACTACGGCAATGGTCTTTTGACAGGGCTCCCCAAAAAGACCATCAAAAAGCTTCATCTTATTCAAAATGCAGCTGCTAGAGTTCTTACAGAGACCAAAAGGTCCACATCACCCTGATTCTTAAGTCACTACACTGGCTTCTTGTCAGCCACAGAACTGAATATAAGGCAATGCTGCTTGTTTATAAATCAATACATGGAGTGGGCCCAAAATACATTACAGACATGTTTAAGGAGTACAGCTCCCGCCAAGCCTCACAGGTCAAGTGGGAGTGGGCTGCTAGCAGTGCCAGGGTGAAACTTGATGAAGCAACCTTTAGTCACTATGCTGCACATCTCTGGACCAGACTCCCTGTCAATCTTAAAAGTAGCCTAAGTAGCAAAACTTTTGAATTAGGACTCAAAACCACACTGTTAATGGATGCCTTTAGTTAAGTTATTTGAGTTATTTAAAAAATGTTAATGTCACTATTTATTCATTGTTCTTATAAACCAATTGTTTTTTCTTATAGTCTATTTATGTATCAATTGCCTCTTTCATAAGCTGTCTTTTAATCTTTGTAAGGCACATTGAATTGCCATTGTGTATGAAAATGTGCTATAAATCAAATTATTTAATTGCCTTGGAAGAGGGAGAATAAGTTGTAGTGGCTAGGCAACATGTTGAAAGAGTGTAAATAACATGTTGTTTTTTTTTGTAAGTTTGATAATTTGGAGAAAATTAGCAATTGCTACCAGGCCTGTTAGAAAGTATTATTACATACATTTACAATGTGATAGTCAGGGCTGCCAACTCTCACGCATCAACCGTGAGACTCACGGAATTGACACTTTTCACACCCTCTCAAGCCACACATCCATTACATTCATTACCCAAAAAGACACTTATAACGATGCAGCATTATCAGCGGTCGGACAGACATTAGCGCGTCTGTCTCTATGAACCCTCAATTACAGTATCTATTCAGCTATACAGTGATACTTGATGTATTTTTGGCCAGTTTTACTACTAATCTACTAATTACCAAAGTAATTGTATCTTTTAAAATGAATTTTGAGTCAGTATTTGTCATGCTAGAATGCATAAAATCAACATTGTTATGTTATAACAATTTTCATGAATGAAGACATCGATTTTGGTTGGTTATTACATAATGCACCATGTTATTATATTTTCATTTAAAAAAATTGTAAAATGTATTACATATTGCATTCAGGTTGTTTGCATTCAGGTACAAAATTCAGCAGATTATTACAAAATGCGGGCATTATTACATAATTAAGTGAAAATGTATTACATTTTGTTGAGTTATTACATAATGCAGTGTTATTACATAATGTGTTGTTAGACACCTTTTTGACACAACTTGAATATGAATAATTCTTTACTTAGTAGTGTTGATCAAGAAAACCTGAATTAACTATTAATAAAATTAGATCTAAGCACCACTTATATTGCAGTGCCCATCAAAAGTTGAATCTCAAAAATGTTTATTCAAGAATATTTCTTTCACAATATTTATATTTAAGTACACTATTAAGAATCTCAATTCTTAAAAAATCTAAATTCATAAGGAATGTGAGTTAGCCATTATCAAACATGTTTTAAATCCCTCAATTCGTATGATTGTTTCTTGTCTGAATGTTTATAATGTGCTATTGAGGTAATTCTGTATAAGCTAGGCAGTGCAGATAGAAGTATACTCAGTGTCACTATAGACTACAAAACAAGTCAAGCAAATATTGCATTGTTGATGTATGTTGGAAACTGAGGATGTTGGCTCTATCCATAAGCTGTAGCAGCAAATACCAAACGTGTCCTTTATTCAGTGTAGACGGGTGGGAAAGGAAGGTCTTCTGTGGGCTGCAACCTTTGAGGACAAAAGAAATGTAAACATGAATAAGAGAGGGAGAGATTCAAATGAGGTTGAGTTTTCATAAATACCCTGGGACTAAAATACTTCCATCCCGAATGCAGCACTGGGATCCAGTAATACTAAGACTGAAATTCTGCCACTGTCTGTGTTTAGATGGATGTCATTAAAGACCTTAACAAGAGCAGTCTCAGTGCTGTGGTGTGGTCGAAATCCTGACTGGAAGACATCAAAGCAGTTGTGTTGTGCTAAGAAGTTGTTCAGCTGTTGAAAAACAGCTGTTTCAATTATTTTACTTAAAAACGGGAGGGCCTGATATGGGCCTATAATTGTTCATTACTGAGGTGTCTAGATTGTTCTTTTTTAAGAGTGGCTTGATGACAGCAGTTTTCAGGGCCTGTGGGAAAAAATCTGAGAGAAGAGATGTGTTGACAATTTGTAGAAGATCTGAGGCCATGCAATTTGAAACATTTTTGAAAAAGCCTGTTAGCAGAATATCAAGGCAGCAGGAGGAGGATTTCAGATGTTGTATAATGTCCTCCAAGTTTTTATGGTTGATCGGATCAAATTGTGTCATGGTATTTGAATTGATTTTAAGTGGACAAAGGAACAACACATATCCTGTACCTGAGTCAAGTCAAATCAAGTTAAAGTGTCTATTGTCATGTGCACATTATAACACAGGGTCATTCTGAGCAGTGAAATTCTTGAGACATGGCAAGCATCAACTACATAGTAGGCATAGACAAAAAAATAGAAAATAGAAGATAAATCTGTGTACTAAATGTTAGGAGAGTCACAAATAAGGGCAAAAAGAAGAGAAGTTAAAGTTGTGCATAAACAGTAATACAGTAAAATAAAATAAAAATACACACTGGGGTATGTTAAAAATAAAAAATATAAGTAATAATAATAGGTTATCAAATAGTAATAATAAGTTATCAAAAGGGCAAAAGGCAGGAACAGCATATGGAGACATATAATATGATATGGAGACACTGACTGTGTGTCTAATTTTCTGAATTTTGTCAGTGAAGGAGGCAAATTCATTACAGGCCCTGGTGGATGGAAGTTCAGAGTCTACTGACATAGAAGGGTTTGTTAGCCTGTCAACAGTAGCAAACAAGACATATGCATTATTATTGTTTTTGGCAATGATGTCATAGAAAAAGGACCGCCTTGCATTATTCAGCTCCAAACTGTTTTTCGCCACCTGCATTAAGCTTTTCGATACTCTCTTTTTTCTATTCTTACCAGCATGGTATTTCTCCATAGAGATCTTTCCTTACCAGAGACCACCTTCACCTTAGTGGGTGCAATGGCATCAATAACATTTGGAATTTTGGAATTGAAATTATCTACAAGTTCTAGCCTCCTAAGATTGTGATGTAACTCTCACCAGTTCTCAGGGCTCCAGTTGGTCTTCTGGGATTCCATGATGTGGAAAGTGTAGACATGGCGAGAGTCATCAGAGGTGTTCTGGGCACTGCGGTGTACCACCTCCCCATGGATCAGAACTACCCCACCTGAACACAGTTGGATGGATAGATTAATTGTATGGGTGTTATTTTAGACTACTGTGAAAACATAACTAAACAGCTTAGCACCAGTTCTGTTCCCCTTTAAAGTTAATGCAATTAATTAATTCTAAGTTACCCTTTTTAACAGGTGCAGCAATAAACTTCTCTTCATCATAGGACTGCTCTCTACCAACAAAGTCTGTCAGTTGATGGGCGCCTTCCGGGGTGCGTACCATACGTCGGGAGATACCACCTTGGAAGAAAAGAGGTGGGTAAATAGTTAGATGATATGAACTATGAAACGGATCAACGTGATCAAAACAGGATATACGGGACAGGACATGTCATTTCTCTTTCTGGTTAGAGTTAGGCAAGAATGTGGGTGAGAGAAAAGCTACCAGCTAGATGATAGCATACCATAGTCTGTACAGTATTTGTTACTGTGAGGAGCTTGTTTACATTTGGTTGTAAAACAACAGTGGGTGTTGGTTATATTCCGACTTTACTGTTTTGTGATCCTGGGATAAACCATAGGCAGCCATTGTTGATGGTGGCATCCTCTAAGGCTATCCATATCCCCATCACTCTCCCTAGTGGCTCCGTGTACAAAAAGGTGGCATCTTGGTGTGGTGTCACTAGAAAACCAGAAAGAACCTGTTATATATTGATAATGAATGAATATGCAGCCACTGACTGTTTACTATTTCTGTTCTTGAACATGAATAACATGAATGATTATCAACTGCGTCTGTGGCTTGATATGATAAAGGTAATAGGCCTTGAAGTCAACATTATGTCCATCTGTGTTCTTTTCTTATTAATAACTGATAGATGGATTTTATCTATGGTGCATATTTCTTACCCTCTCCACCAATCCCTGGTTGCTGAAAGAGGGAGCGAGAGAGAGAGAGAGAGAGAGAGAGAGAGAGAGAGAGTAAAGTGACATTTTATTCCAAACTATACCCGTCAGAACATCTTAGACAATGTTGCTGTGGAAACTAACATTGTAAACATTTCTCAGGTGGTTGAGAATGATCAGATAGATGTCGATGCAGACATAACCTTATTATAAAGACAGCAGTAGCAATGATAGACAGTAGATAGATAGGGGATGCTTTACCTTAAAAATGTACATGCTTTGCAATATCACAGGACTTTTAAGACCCAGCTTCTTAGCGATACCCTATGAGAGCATGTACATTTGATGTGAGTGTTGATCAGGTGAAGAAAGATGTTAACTTTGTGATATAGTAGACTGCTAACTCACCTGAATTTTGGGTGAATGTGTGACTTTTTTGTACAAAGGCTCATAGGCATGGAGTGCTACAGGGGACAGAACAGGATTATGCAGGGTCTTTTGAACAGCCTTATTTAAATGCTCTTCTCAAAGTAAGAAAATAAATCTTGCCTCCTCACCATGACCAACTTTATTCAGGGAGCGTTCCTTTGGCACGATGAATTCTCCTGTAAATTAAGTGATGCTTGACACATCTCATTTGACATTTCATCTTATTCTGAAAAATGGTGATAAAACAATATTAACAGATCTCACCTTTGTCATCAAAAACGCCTTTCTCAAAGAAAAAGCGTATCTTATCTCCACTGGTGATGAAATAGTCAGCACTCCCCTGTAGATCAGACGGTTGAATGAATGATTGTATCAGAGGGGAGCAACAAAGGGTCACTGACTAGACTGTTGACTTAAGAGTTTGCTATAGGCGCTTTTCCACTGCACAGTACCGGCCGAACTCGACTAACTTACTGTGCCAGAAACAAGCGGTGGATAAAGAATACAAAGAAGCCTTGGAGAGGTAGCTGTCTACGTGTTAGGTGGGGGGAAATTGATATTTTGCAGTTACTGAATAAAACAAACTGGACCCTTACCTGCGTCTTTAAGTACACGACGACGGCGAGCATGAAAAAACAACGTGGAGTAAAACTGTAAAACAACGAAACGTATTAATAATCATCTGACGGTCGCTTGTCTAACGTGGTTTAATTACCTGCGTTTTGAGCTGCTCGTCGTGATACGTGGAGAATGTGACGCGACAGTGTTCTGGAACGTCCATCCGTTCGACGATCTCGGCCATCCTCTGCCTCAGTTCATCACACTGGTCTGAGGTTAGGAGCCCGTCCAGGACCACATAACCGTCCTCCTCGTACTACCGACAAGAAGTTACGTTTTATTGAGTCAGATTCACCGGACGATTACGCTGGTTTTTGTAATTCCTCGATGTGAGATAAGACGAGATCTTTATTTATTAGATTGGCGACGTCGAGTAGATTAGATTACTGTGGGCTGCCTGGAATATAGTAGGATGAGCAAGATCTTTATTTATTACATTGACGCTTGTCCACTAGTCTAAAATACTTTGGACTGCAGTCCATTATGCAATGGGGTAAATCAAAACGTGCACACGAATATGCAATTTCCAAGCAGGTAGGGTAAAAACGAAATATTGTACAATTACGCGTATAACAATATGGTTTAAGTGTCCATTGAAGTGAGTACATATTGTAATTGAATACTTACCTTTTGTACGTCACGATCTGTCATAAAATCCATGCTGTTTAAGTCGGACTACTACATGTATGTGCTTTACCTCAAGGCAGAATGCCCGGATGTCCTACCATGTGATGAACCTGTCCAAACCAATTAAACAGTTACCACAGAGAGTCAATAATAGGATTTTGAACTTTAACTCTTTCATGAACTACAGCAGTGGTTCTCAAACTTTTTACACCGCGTACCACCTCAGATAAAGTACCACCATTATGACCAACGTTAAATACAGTAGCACAGGCCTACCCTATTCAGCTACACACAGTTCACACAGGAGGCAAATGTATTCCTAATGAGAATATTATTTATTGTTGACTGTTGTCAATCACAGCCACACTGTACAAAGGGGTAGCACTAGAACTGGCACTTTTTTACACAACTCTTTTACACAAGGGGCAGGCCCCCCTCGCACTCACACACATCAAGTGAGAACATTAAGAATAACAACTGTAGGCTATACCAACAACCTGTTTGAAAATGTTTATGTTAAATACAAATAATGTAAGAAGTTGGCCAGCATGTTGGTGACTAGGTAGACAGTGGCTTTACTGCCACGATATGAAGCTTCCACCATTGCTTTGGCTCCTGCGCTGACGCAGGATTGAATCGGTATTTAATATGTACAGATAAGAACTGATAACCGAAAACGGAGGTTTTTAATTAGGTGTGTTTTCTGTGCTTGTTCATGACATGGATCTATATAGACAGCAAGCTAACTATATTAGCCTTGTTTTTAGCCTACTTCACATGTATTCTGGTAACGTTGTATATCCTCCTGAGACCTGGCAATTCATTTTTGTCCTCTGTAGAGGACATTAGATTTCTAGTTTATCTTCCAAACCATTCATGATATCATGATAATTCTTACTGTGCCTTTAAGACTGCATCCTGGGCTTTAAAATGATGTCACATGTTTGGGGGTGGGACCTTGTGAACTTGTAGTTCTGGCTTCTTCAAAATGGCTGCCATTCCAACAAGGACATTTTATGGACAAAGGAGAGGTAAGCCTTTAAATTTATAATTTAAATAATTTAAAGTGTAATATTTAGATTGTTTCTTGTATGTAAACACCTGAGGAACAGTTTTAGTGAGTTTTCAGTAAAGTCAAACTTTTTTAAACATGAAATGAAAGCCTATTTATATAATGTCCTCTGTAGAGGACATCGGGACTCACTAACTATATTTTCCACCTTCTGTACACAATAGGACAGAGCTCACTGACAGAGGCAGAGAGGATTTTGAATAGAATAGTTGAGGCAGAATCTGATCTAGACCTGTCAGAAGAGGAAGAACCAGAGCTACAGGTTGAGGCAGAGGCAGAGATGTACAGCTCAGAGGATGAGTCAGGGTCAGAGGAAGCGCAGGAGGAAGAGCGTCATCCACTATGGGCCAGGAGTGACATGTATGGCCCCCCAGAGCGATCAACCACCTTAAATAACACATTTTCTGTGGAGAACACCTGTGTACTTAGTGTTTAAGAGATGAGCTAATATAACTATTTAAAATGAGCTAATAATGCTGATTGTCCAATATTGTTTCTCACAAACGTTTGTTCTCTTTTTCCTCCTTTTAAGATTTAAACCTGTGTTGGAAGAAACCCAATATGACGCTAATGAGGATGCCGACATCAGAGCAGACTGGGATCCATGTGATTATTTCACACAATATATTGATGACAAAGTTTTTCAAAATATGTCAACATTCACTAATCAGCGAGAGTTTCAGCTGTCAGGAAGGTCGCTGAATACGACACCGGAGGAAGTGAAAACCTTCTTTGGTATGTCCGTTTACATGGCATGTCTTGGGTACCCGAGGATCAAAATGTACTGGGCCAGAAAGACAAGAGTATCGATCATCGCTGAATCCATGCCAAGAGATCGGTATTTCAAACTCCGAAATTCCATCAAGGTCATCAATGACCTTGATGTGACAGAAGAGGAGAAGAAGAAGGATGTGCTGTGGCGAGTCCGTCCATTTCTGGAGAAGGTAAGAAATGGCTGCCTGCTTCAAACCCGACCTGCAAAGCTCTGCATTGATGAGCAAATGATTCCCTTCACTGGACGCTGTCCTTTTCGTCAGTTTGTGCCAGGAAAGCCCAACCCCAACGGGCTGAAGGTGTTTGTTCTTGCCACCCCAAATGGCATTGTATTAGACTTCGAGGTCTACCAAGG
>OMKK01083241.1:0-11511 GCA_900302305.1 Polymixia japonica | reverse complement strand
TTGCCTCCGTTCATTTTATGGTCTTTCCCTCTAAAATGGTTTCCTGGTCTCTGAGCCCTGTAAAATGTTTTACCATTTAATAACATGCCTGAAGGAAGATACAGACTTGTTGACTTTACTACCATAATCCACAAGCTTCTGATTGCAATGCTGACCTTCTATACTTTGCTGGAAATTGCTGGACTTGCAGAGTGGTGCAATTTCCCTCTATTACTATTGCAGTGGTTGACAGGCAAAATCGCCCCCTTGCAGTAATCCTCATCCAGTCAGTAGCATCTCATTGCACATTTGTTTCCATCAGTAATTTTGGTCGTGTTGAAAAAAAAAGCCCTCTCCCAGCAAAGCTGCCACTGTAGCCATAAGATGATATTATCAGTAATTCCCACATGCACAGTTTTCCTCAGCTCTGGATTATGTGGTTGTCAGCTTTTTAGGGATATTCATATTGTGTTATCTGCTTTATGCTCTTCTTTTTCTGCTTCTTGACTTGAGTTGCCTCCCAGCCCAATAAATCATTTTGTATTTGGGAGGTTCAATAAGCTCTGGGCTCCCCTCGACTGCCATGAACCTAGGACCACAAAGTCCAAGTCACTGTGTAAACCCTGACCCTATTTTAATTTGTATGATATACTCAATGTCATTAATACTTTAGGAAGGGCATATATGGACACACCTATTCTTCAATATAATCAAAGGATTAGTTTAGTGGTCACCAGAACACTGTTGTAACACTTGAACTGGGAGCCAAGTAAAGTTCATTATTCCAACATTGCAATAAGCACAAATGGTTTGATGGTCTTAAGTTAAGATGTACTGATGGATCTTGGCTTGGGATCTGCCACTGTGCTGGGAATGGCTTAAACTAAAAGCTGCTTGTAGGTGTTCAGTATACGTCTCAAATAGCAGGAGACTCACAAGGCAGTCTTGAAGGTACAGTATGAGAGAGTTTACTATGCATTGTTGTTTAAACAAGCAAGTGAAAGTGGCGATCTGGAAGATCTCAGAAGATTTTCATTTAAATAAATATCTGTTAAGTCACTATCGCCAAATGAGGTAACACACTGGCGATTGAGCCTATAGCCCACTGATGAAAGCCCTTGCATTGCAGTATTATGAGTATGGGTGTCTGTGGCAACTTCCCCACCATGCATTCAAATTAGCGTTTTCCCTTTGAAGTGAGGTCCAATTACACACCTGCAATTACCGCTTTTCGCCATAGGTTTCGCCAAAGACATCAAAATGGGAGATCTTGCTTAACTTCAGTTTAATTAGTTCTAGACTACAGAGTCTCAGACTAAGGTAATCAGGGACTAATCAGATCATCTTTTGGAAGCCTATTTAGATTAGACATGGAATCCTGAAGTTAAATGCATTACCTTTTATGACCTTTTTTAAGACCCATACATTTTAAGACGTCATCGCCAGTTCAAGTTCTAAATGGTTACATGGCCGACATACTTTAACTTACATTTGTAAGTATTTGCAGACTGATTGTAAGACAGCACAAATAAACAGTCTTATTTTGTGATAACTCCTTATCAATGCAACATAATTCATATAGGCGGGGTGGGAACAAGCACAAGAGAATTAATTGAGTGACTAACCCAATGCAAGCCTAAAGATGAACAAAATCTAGTTAGAATCGAAGACATAAAATAGTGCAGCAGCTAAAATATAGTATATATAAAATAAAACACACCTGGTAGCCAGGTCATTAATAGTAAAATGTATAAATTGAAATATAAACAGGTTGTGCAGTAATGCAGTATGTATATACATAATGAGAGATTATAGACAGGTTGGATTATACTGTGATGGATAAACAGCTAGTAAGATAAATATATAGACTGTGATGTGTAGGTATAAACGGGTAGTAATAAAAATATATGCTGAAATGTTGTAAACAGTAGGTAACCCGATAAGTAAGCAGGTGGAACCACTGCTCCCTGTTCCCCTCCTGTATTTAGGGTGACCAGATCCCAACAAACCAAATGTGGGACAAAGAGTATGCTTGTGTGGGACAATATGGGACATGTTACCAATGCTGAGAGGTAGTCTAAAATTTTGATATAATGTCTATCTATTTAGACTCGCTTACATATATACAAATTGCGAGTCACAATTTTCGCTGTTGGCCATAGCGTGGGCAGCATGAACGGTGACCATTTTAACCTGCACTTGACCCACATGTGTGCAGTTTGATTGACATCAAACACAGCCTTGTGATGACAGCCTTCCCTGCTTTCTTCCCAGCCTTTGGATAAAAGCCAGATCTTAGAAAAGTGTCTGTCCTGCAGTGGTTTGACTTGCGGTGCTTTATGTGCAGTCCCACATAAAGCGGGACACCTGGTTACCCTACCAGTGCTCCCTGTTCTCCTCTCCCACTCAAGGAGGTTCTATATTAACTGGAGGATGAACTGGAAAATCGCAGCCCATTCATTTGAATGAAAGCTGCTCACCCAGCGCATCAGGCCAAAAAAGTTTTTTACTTCCTGGTTTACTTCCATGGTGTACAGCCCAACGGCCATGCACGTAGTGTCTGCTTATGTATTCCCGCGCGCCCACGAGTGAGTCCAGTCGCGCTCTCGTCAAGTGAGAAGGTCAGGGTTGAGCAGCTGCAGCTGGGAGTGTGGAAGACAGTTTGGTGGGAGAGAGGCGGCTGTGAGCAGAGCAGAGAGAGAAGGAATCTCCTAAAATTCCTATTCCTCAGCCCCTCAATACTTAATATTAATTCAGTGTCAACATGTAGATCTAGATTTCTTTTCTAATTAAATTTTAAAATTGTAAATAACCTATTCAACTTTTGTAAGAGGATTTTTTTCAGATTTAGAAAGTCGGAGCTGTTATCTTTGAGTCAAAGAGGCCTACTCTGAATTAATTCACATAAAATAAAAACTTATTATATACAGTAGTAAACAGTTAACTACATTTTTACTAATCACAAAGTAAGTCATTTTTTAATTTAGTCCTTTTGTCCCATACTTTTTAGATGTCAACCTTTGATTACTCACCAGTCAATATTATAATATTAATACATATTTTAAGTATTCAGCCAGTAGTTGCTAGAGGTCATTTGCTTGCAACTCTAATATCCACATCACTATTCCATTGTGAAAGTTAAGTTAAGTTTGTATTAAAGATAAAGATGTCATCACTTTCGTTATTACTAGGCAGGTTTCCCCAAGCATATCTGCTCATTTAATCTTATGTTTACATTTCTCCCAAGCTCGACTGAAGCTGCACAGCATAGACCAACTTCATGAGTATGCATGTTGTGTTGCTTGATGTTCACACAGAGTAGCTGTCTGCTGGATACAGCCTGCAGAACCAATGGACTTAAATACACAACATCAAACCCATGTCATGCTTGATGAATTTGACTTTACATTCTGAAATTTAAATGCAGCTTCAGTTCCTTGCTATTTTTATAGCAGCATGGATGGGAATAAATTACAATATAATCGACAATTTACAATTTATGTATATTTCTCACATTTCCCCTGGTAGTCCGAATAACTCGCTAGATTTGTCGTTAGTCGCTTCTTAAATAAAAGTCGCTAATTGATCTGAAAAGTTGCAAAATCTACAGAGAATACCTACGTTTGTCACAAAAGATTCAGTGGTTGTACCAGCTCATAATTCATATTCATATTACATATTTTGGCAGTAAAAAAAGACCTGGGAGTGAAGAAAAAAGTCAGTTGTCCTTTTCAGATGATGTCAAATCTAGCGGGATTCCATAAATAAACTGCACAGAATCCCGCTTACGCGCCTACATAATGATTAAATTCAATCAAACTTTAGCAAACAACCTCTTTGGACAAATATACATATTGAAAATAAGATATACGATTTAATACTTTCTAAGGGCCTTCATTTTCAATTGATTTCTCAATTTTTAATACTTTTTAAGACCCTGCAGACACCTTAAATCAAAATCATTCAGTCTCATGTCTATAAGCAACCTTCTTTCTGGTCTTGGTAGTGGGCTTTGATCATCAAGGTAATCATTTTTCCTCTATTGTCAAGGTGAAACAGCCTTTAATCTGAAGTTAAACCTGCCTCTGGCCAGGTTTAATTTAAGACTCCATTTAGATCTGGATTAGCTCTAATCTTATATTCCTTCTGGAAATCCGATTGTTTAAATTGAGACTAGGGCAAATCTGAGATTTTTTTAATCCATTTCTCAGAAAGCCATTTCAATAAATCCAGGTTTAAAATGTGATTTAGTCTACGACTAGACTTAATCCCTGTACGGGAAACTGGCCCCTGATGTATATATCTATATATACTGTATATACGATTCACAAATCAATAAAGACTTGTGGTTTTGCAAGCTCTGTACTTTCAGAAGTCTCTTCAGTAATAAGGTGCCATAAGTGATGAGCTCGTAAAATCTTACTGAAAAAAATCAGAGAGGCTGTCCAGATTTGAGATGCACTGGGACTCTAGCAAACACTTACAAAGCCCCATAGATGTCTGGGGAGAAGTATTATTGACTCTTGATTTATACCTCCCCCATTTGTTGCTCTGGTGCTGAAACTACAAATGAAATTTTATGGTGTCATGGGGATGACCTAAAGACCATCTAAAGCCTCGGCAATGCAGTGGCTACATCATATCTTGTTGCATGGTTGTGTGCCTCAGAGTGCAGTAGACTCTGCACAGGGGCTTAAAGCAGAATGGTTGCTTTTGCTTCTCTGCCCTGTCTAGTGATGAAGTCTCCTGAAAGCAGGATGAAATAAGCTAATGTATGTAGGCAGGGAGAGGGAATGAAAAGAGATGGTATTTGTCAATACTGAGAGGTGTCTGATGATTAAGGGAAAAAGCTGCTGCGAGAGTTAGTTATCATCTTTTATATTATGTGCCTACCTAGAGACAATGAACCAGGTGTATATTGATGACTGTCCAGGATTGATGCCATTCAGTCTTCTGGTGAAGTCATTGTACAAGATGCATGCAGTAATTCCAGCTGTAAACAAGAATGTTGATATTTACATTGCTTTGTACTAATGGTTATAAAGAAGAGAAACGTTGATTTTTGATGCTATAGTTTTTACATTTACAAGTTTATAATTGTTTTTCTATGTACTCACAATTTTTTCTGGAATTAGTTTTATTTTTAGGTATCAGAGTTGTAACCGCAATGATTAAACTTTCATTCTGGTTAATTAAGTTACACTTTACTTTGGTTGGAAAGGACGGAACCATTTTGATATTTTGATAATGATAATGACCTAAATTAATAGCAAGAACCATGCCAAAATAAGAAGTCTTTGGTAGAAAGACTATGCACATGCACAAAGTCTTACAACTTACAAATCTTACAACTTTTACTTAAATAAAACATATTTTTGAGATTTTATGAGGACAAAGGGTCATTAGTAAAAGAAAAAAAGACTTTGTGCCTCATCTCTTGCCAATTGTTTAAAAATGACAGCCAATAAAACGCTACATTTGCATCTATTTTAGCATAATTTCCACTTTCATCTACTGTATCTTCAGTATTAACTAGTATTACTCATTTTCAGAAGAATAACTGCTGAGCTCCTTGGTTGTTTTGAACCAATGGAAGCATAAAGTAAATTAAAAAAAAAAAAAAGGTTTTTCATCTGACCAAAAGCAACAGAGTCCAGTAATTCTGTTGTGGTACACCGCATATTTAATATAGAACCCAGCATCGGGAATACTAGATGGACATATAGCTTTGACCTGTGTGTAAACTCTGAAAGAGCAGATGTGTTTTGTTTAGTGTAATCAAGGAAGTATGGAAACTCACTAACTCTGAATACAGATGGAGGGGATAGAGCATAGGCTTGGCTCAGAAGAGCATTATCTCTTTGCACTCTTGCTTTCTGTATCATTTCCCAGGGTTCATAGAGCCTCTTCCCCACTTGCATTAATACTCAATTCTTAAGCATCTTTCATGGTTTCTATTTGCCCTGGCTTCTGCACACCAGGCAAACTTTGCAGAAAGAGCTAAAAATACATAGATAAATATGCGGAATAGGAAGAAATATAAACAAAAACAAAATCCCAATGTTAATAAATGGAGAAGCTGAGATATAGAGCTTAAAGTCAATAATGATTTAGTGCTGAGTTACCTCTTTAATACTCATTTTTTTAGTTTACTTTTGCTCACACATCAACAGTACTGTATAATCTCTCTTTTGAAATCATAGCATTCCAGTGTTGTGCTTCTTTACACGTTCACTTGGTGCAATCTAAATGGTGTCTTGATAGTCCTTGTGTCGTATATCTATTGCCAATTGTTTAAAAATGACAGCCAAGAAAACGCTACATTTGCATCTATTTTAGCATAATTTCCACTTTCATCTATCTGCAGTGTTAAGCACTCATTTTCAGAAGCATAACTGCTGAGCTCCTTGGCTGTTTTGAACCAATGGAAGCATAAAGTAAATTGAAAATCTCTCTTTTCTCTCTTTTGAAATCATATAATTCCAGTGTTGTGCTTCTTAACAAGTTCACTTGGTGCAATCTAAATGGTGTCTTGATAGTCCTAGACAGGCACTTCAACATGGCTGACTTTGTGATGTGATAAATGAATGCTTCTCTTCCAACCATTGTCCTTTGCACAGACTACAATTCATCCTGACCTAGACAGTCATCACTATATGCCCAATTCTGTTTGACTGTGCTTAACTAGGCCTCCATTGAATGCCTCTCCAACTGGATTTCACTGTTAGATCACACTGGAGTCAGGAGTGATGAAGTGCAGTCATGCAATTAACAATGAATGAAAGCCATATAATCTCTGTATAGTACTATTCTAGCTATAGGGAGCCCTGAACCCTCAGAGGCTTACTTAGCCATGGATGTGCACATCATTTGTGAGGTTCAAATTAGGCTGTATTGTATAGGTATTTACACAAGTATTCCCAGTGGAACGAGCATGCTCAGTGGGTAAACATTCACTAGTAAAGCACAAGCCTAAGATACCCCTTAATCATCTTGCTCTGAAATTAGACAGATGCTGAGAAGTCTGGCAATATTTTTAGCCCCCCGAACCAGAGCTCGAAATTGCAACCAATTTTGTTGCATGTGCTCCCAAAATTGAATCTGTGCAACCTTGAAATATAATTGGGAGCATTTGTGTGAGTGCAAATAATTGTCCTGGTGCAACTTTTTTTTTTTTTTTTCAGTCAAACGTCCCTTTCTCTGTACATTTGCTAGTTACACTCAGTATGTGCCTTGTCAGCTGACAGTGACCATTCTAATAACCAATCAAACATGATCTTGATGTTCTTATCTTTAAAGCTGATTTTAGATTGGTTAAGATTAGCCTTCAATCACTCCCTTTCGCGGCACTCCACTGTCACGTGACGCAGAGAGCTAACGCGTTAACTAATGTTAGCTGAAGACAAAAGTTTATGATCAATTTATTAACGTTACCTAACTAGCTAAATTGGTAACATTAGTTAGCGTTATCGAAATTTGAAGAAGCGAACGACTATGGCATTTTTTAGTAACGTGTTAACGCATGCAATTAATGAGAAATGATTAACACGTTTTTTTTAACACTGTTAATTATGATGACGTAACGTCAGTAATACATGCATGGAGCAGATAGCGTGAATTCAAAAAGTTGCCTGATGGCTCTTTGAACAAAACTGCATGTTACAAGGTAACGGATGTTTTATCTAAAGCAAAAGCCAACAATTGTAGTCTAGTTAATATAGTGGAAAACCAGGGATATAATTTGAATTGCATCCAGCAACTTCTCTCTCTCCGTAGTGTTCTATCGCTCTCTCTGTCTCTCTCTCTTGCCGTCATACTCTCTCTCTCATACACACACATACACACAAAGATTAATGTCCCTCAACCTGCCCATTTTAATTTTTCTATTTTTGTTATTGTTCCTATTAAGCAGAATTGCTTATCAGATCATTTCTTCATATAGGTTTTGTGTTTATGTTTGTGTTATATTTCTGACAATTGTGATGGCCTTGATGGTTCTGATTGAACTTAAAATTTGTCGCAATTTTGTGAGAGCGTTACAATTGAAAATATGCTATAGTATTTAATTTAATATGCTGTCATTGTGTTTTTTGTACATTAATTTGGTTTAAGTTGAAATATCCTTGATTTTAACAGAAATATTCTTACAAAGTACAAAATCATGATTAATCACAAGAAATCATGTGATTAATTAGTTAATTTTTTTAATCGTTTGACAGCCCTACTAAAAACGTAACTGATGTAGTCGCCATGGCTGCTGAAACAGTTGGTGATGGCAATGTGCATATACAGTATATATTGTTGGTGCTCCTTATATTTTGGTGGGTGCTCCTAACTTTTTGAAGTTGGGAGCACCAGTTCTACCAAATAAAAAGGTTTATTTCGAGCCCTGCCACGAACAAGAGATTGCTAAGTGACAACAGCAGAAACTGTGAAAGTCCCACTTCATCCCTCTTGCCTCTGTCAGTTCCTCTTCCCCTTGAGAGCCAGTCCTGTGGGACTCTCTTTATCATGGTATTAGCCACCTATATCGCTTAGAGAAAGAAATGGATGACTTTGCATGTCCTCTTCTTTTCCCTGGCTTCACTTTTCATTTCTCCAATAGAAAAGGGTCCCCTGGATCAACGCTGGAGATAAATCTGACAACATGCAAAGGGAGTGGGTTTAGCAAGTTCCCCCCAAACATAACAGTGGGAAAGGGAGAGACTCATTGAGAGGGTGCTGATTGGACTTTTATGTAAATGACAGGCAAAGCGAATGCTTAAAAGTAATTCTAATAGCCAAAGAGCGAGAAACTCTTGATGTATTGACTCACTGCATCAAACCATTCCCCTGATCTTACTGAAAGAAGAAAATTGTGGAATAAATCTTAAACTTTTGAACATCACCTGTTGATTAATTAAATCGTTAGCCTCATAGCATAATAGCCTAAGTCATATTTGAACGTTTTCGGAAAACAAGACAAAAACACATTTTTCAGCAAGCACATAAGTATTTTTTATTGATATCACAATTTGGCCAAAAAATTACTTAGGCAATTATGCTATGAGGCCAACAAAATGCTATTTCCATTGTAGCAACTGGCTGCTATACAGTGCTAACAAGGGCCAAGGCAGTGACACACATCCCCTGGGTCATTTATCTACGCCTCTGGCTACTGAACTCTGGCTACCATAAAAGGCTTCAACATTCTCACTGAAAAGGTCAAACTGCTGAGGCAAATTGCTTTACAGTTACCACAAGCTACCCCAGCTGATAAGCAGTATTCTCTTTTTTTATTGAATAAAGAAACCAGCAGGCAACCAAGGCAAACAAAAGCTATGGTGGCACAAGCAGCATTCCAGGATGCTTGGGGATGTTTCAGGCTCATTGAAATATCTTTACTTTGTTTTGTAAAGCACTGTTTCACTTGTAATTGAATGCTGGGATGCTGGGATGCTGGGCTGCTCGGTTGTGGGTGCAGGCCGCGGACCTCAGGAAAGTAATTGAATGACTTTGTAATGCTGAGTGAGAGTGACTTCCCTGTAGGGGGGCAGATCAGAGAGAACTCAGTTACTGTTATTGTTCAGAATCCCACTGCTGAACACAGCCAACCACTTCTCCCTTCCATATTACCATAGTGTGGCTCACTATAGCCTGCAGAGCTCCAGGCATCACGTGACTGTTTATGCTGCCATGTTGGCAGGAAAAGGAAAAGCATGAACAAAAATTAATGGCACCAGCGTCAATTTCAAGCCATCAGAGTTCACTGCGCACTTTAATTCCAAGGACATTGAACGCTATATTGCAAACCTTGATAGATTAAACATTACTGACCCTTATAATTCACCCAGGTGCTTTTCACGAGTATTCAAACAGCTGGAACAGATAACATTTGAGACCTGCAGTATCCAGACATCTATAATTACCTGATCAACTTGGACAAAATCTGAATGTGTGATGAATATTCAGCTTTGGAGTCTACCGGCTAAATATTGCTTTGTCGTCACTGGAAGGGTAAGTGTCACTTCATCTTAGTTAACATTAGTATGAGCAACGGGTAGTGTAATGTAATCGGTGTGCTAACGTGTATGTAGTGTTAGCTATTTTACCAAGACTTAATTACATTATCACTGTGTGAATGAATTGAATTGTATGAAGCAATACTCCCGCTTTCTTGCCAATACGGCGGTGTTTTGATTTCAACTGTTGAATGCCAGGATTACGTGACGTCAACTACCGTAGCTCTATTGCACAGTGCATAGTGTGAGTAAGCAAGCAATGATACCAATTTGATGAAAGGAAATATGAACTCAAATTGTGGTCATGCTTTTGGGGCAAGTTCAGTGGTGAAAAACAATATGCCTGCCTGCAGTATCCTCTGCGCATCTGACTGCAGTATTGTATACTGTTCTTAGTTTTTTCATGACATAACATGTTGCTGATATCACTGCTGTCAAATATAACACCAACGTTATCCCACTGTCAGACCAATGTTGAGGTAATGGACTTTATGAGGAGGTGAATACTGAGATTCTCCCACAGAGTCCTCAGGGGCCTGTCATGGTGTGCAGCAGTTATCCCTGACAACATCCCCCATCGCTGAAGAATGGAGCTGAAATCTGAGGCACTGCTGAGGAGATGAGTCAGGGTAAAGGACAGGCTGTGTCAACTCCTGTTCGGAGTCATCCTCGTCAAAATCAAATTCTAACTTCAGAAAACGCAGGGGGATACAAGCACATTCTCAGCCTGGAATTGAAGGCAGCATGGGACTGACATGATACTACTCTAATGCAGTGAAGATGGTTTGATGTAGAAGCAACGCCTTTTCATTTGTACTTTGATTTTTATTGCTCTTATACATTGTGATAACTACAGTAGCATAATTGCATGCATTTGTGCAGAGTAATTTTCTGGTTTAGTTTAGTTTAGTTTAGTTTATTTCGACTTAGTAAAAACACATTACATGCATTTAATAAAAAAGTCAAGGATAAACACAAGAAAGTCATGGACTTATTTCCATTGTGGTCCTTGCTGTTGACATACAACACATACACAATAAAATACAAACAGAAGATAGTACTATATATACAATACACATAACTCTATATCCTATGCTAACGAACACAACCTACCCACTGATCTTACTCTGGGATTTGGTCCATGAGCCATGTTTTAACCTTTGTTATAAAACTATACTTCCCTGTGGTTTCCTTGATATCAAGTGGTAATTTATTCCACTCCTGTGGTCCTACATATAAAAATGAAGTCTGGCCTATTTTTTTCTTACATTTTACTGGACGGAGATCGGCTAAGCTAGCTCTGGTTCTGTGGTTATGTGACTCACCTGTTCTTGGGAAATAGTTGTTTAGGTAGTTGGGGGCCCTACCATTCACTATCCTGTGTACCAGTGACAATCTCATCTGTGTCACCCTAGCTTCTACAGGTAGCCAACCCAGACTTTGTAGCTGGCTCATCCCTACATGTTCACAGGGGCCCATGCCCATGATCACTCTAACCAGCTTATTCTGAGATACCTGCAGCTTCTTCCGC
>OMKK01083240.1:0-15446 GCA_900302305.1 Polymixia japonica | reverse complement strand
AAATGACTTCTAATTCATCAACTTCCTGTTTTTTGGTTTCACTGTCTCTGTCTTTTTCCTCAGCGCTACTATATTGTTCTGGGCTATGATGCTCTACCAATGATTCCTTAGATGTTTCCTCAGTCCTAGTATATTGTTGTGGGGTATGATGCTCTACCAGTGATTCTTTAGATGTTTCTTCCAACACAGGAGTAACTGAGGTCTTCCTTTTTGTCTGTGTATGTTCAGTTGCTTTCTTGTCTGTTTTCTCTTTCTTGGAAGACACTTTGGTGGGTTTGCCTTTAACTATTTTTGACTGGACTCCTTCAACTTTAATCACGTTAGCTTGGATTAGCATCTCTACCTCCTCTGGAGCATCTTGCTCTATTAATGACACCTCAGAAGTTACCCCCATCACAGGTGTAACTGAAGCCTTACTTTCATTTTGATCCTGTTTTGTTTTCGTCACTTCAATGGGAAGAACTTTGGTAATTGCGTCTTTTACAGTAACTAGGTTCGACTGGAATTCTTCAACTTTTAAATCTTTTGTTTTAGCCAACATCTGTGTTCTCTCTTTCAGAGGTTCTACTTGTGGTTGAGGAATTCGTTCTGACTTATTTTCTTCCTTTCTTGTTGAACTGTCTATGACAGGTTTTTCAGTTTTACCACATTTTTCTTTGGAATCATCTGCCATTAGTGATTCTTTAGATGTTACCTCCATCACTGGAGTAACTGGAGCCTTTCTCTCAATTTGTTCCTGCATTGTTTTCTTCTCTTCAATAGGAGTAACTTTGGTAGTTTTGTCTTTTACTGGGACTACAGTGGACAGGACTTCTTTAGCTTTAATCTCTTCTGTTTTAGCTAACTTCTTTTTTCTGTCTTTTGGGGGCATTCCTCTCTCAGGAGAAATGACTTCTAATTCATCAACTTCCTGTTTTTTGGTTTCACTGTCTCTGTCTTTTTCCTCAGCGCTACTATATTGTTCTGGGCTATGATGCTCTACCAATGATTCCTTAGATGTTTCCTCAGTCCTAGTATATTGTTGTGGGGTATGATGCTCTACCAGTGATTCCTTAGATGTTTCCTCCATCACAGGAGTAACTGAGGTCTTTCGTTTGGTTTGTTCTGGTCTTGTTTTAGTGTCCTCAATAGGAGTAACCTTGACATGTTTGTCTTTAACTGTGACCACATTAGATTGGAGAGATGCAATGGTAATCTCTTCAGTCTTGACTATATCCTTTCCCTTCTCTGGAGTATACAGCTCTACCAATGACTCTTTAGATGTTTCTTCCTCTTCAATCTGAACTTTCCCTTGTGTAGGTTTATCCTGCACTGTAATAACTTGTTTCTTTGATTTATTTTTCTCAATCACTCTTTCCTTTGTTTTGGGGATATGTTTTCTTTCCTCTAGCCTGGGGCCTCTCCTCTCCTCAGTAACAGATATCTCACTGCTCGTTTCCCACATACCACCCCTTTGACCACGTTGTGCTGGTAAACTTAAAATGTCTACTTCTGACAGTGATATAATATTCTTGTCTGTAAGATTGTCTTCATCCTCATAAGACATTTCTGCATATTCTTCCATCACTTCTTCATGTTGGAGGACCTCCTCTGTGGAAGAAGCTTTCTCCGTCACATAATAAACCTCCTGTATCTTCTGAGCTCCTGCCCTCTGTTCTATCTTGACAAGACTGGTAGTCACTTAAGGTTTGGAGATTTAAGAGGGGAAGAGAAGGCACCATTCAGCGGTGCCAAGAGATTAGGACAAAACGACACAAACACAAATATCAGGGTTAAAAGAGACAACACAGAGATCTAACAGGAGTAGATCATCCACCTGTAACGTACTATAATCGTGGAAAAAGACGGAATATTGGTGAACACACTGAGCATTTTGAACAGTTCAGGAAAATGTGCTGTTGTACCTCTCTGGAGTCTAGCTCCTTTTCTCAGTGTCTCAACCTCTGTTTCAGAAGCTGGGGTAGTAGGAGCTGTCTGTGGGATCTTCTTTGCTTCTGGTTCTTTAAAGAATCATCATTTTTACTCACAATATGTAAAAGATAAAGAGCATGGATATAACACATATAGACAAACAGCTGACAAACATTCAAAACAAAAAGGAAGAAGCCATACGAAGAGACACAACCAAAATGTTAAAAGAGCAATGACATCAATTAAAGACGATGATTAATAAAATAAAGATGAACCGAATGGCAAGTGGAGTCACACCCATACTGTAGGATGATTTATGAAAAGGATGAACTGAAAACAAGAGACTGTCATATTAAGCAGCATGTTTATGCACTTGGTCGTGGGCTGGGGGGTGAATTAATTAACCAATGATGTTCCTCAGCTCTTCAGGGAGTAAGAATAAAGTCTGTTCCCAAACAATGAATGGAATGAAATGGTTCAATTTTTTGAATGAAGATGAAAATGATGAAGATAATGAGATGTAACATTTTCTCTTTATACCTCTGGAAGATGCTTTAGGCGAAACCTTTTTCTTCTTCTCTTCTGGTTTTGAAGGCAATGGTTTTGTTTCAACTCTGTCCTGCTTCCTCTGTATGGCATGGATTCTCTGAAGAGGGACTTCCTTGGATTGTTCTTCACTGGCAGATTCAGGAGTTTCCATGAGATATTCTTCAGTAACATCTAAAGAAACTTCTGATTCCATTTCCCTGGTAGTAGTCTTCTCGTGTTCTGGATACATCTCTGTTGTGGCTGATTCATACTCAGTCTGTTGCTCAATCACTTTTGGCCTAGGCTTGATATCTGTTACTGATTCTTTTCTTAGTATGGTCTCCTGTCTAGTGGGTTTCATCTTCTTACCAACAGCTTCAGTCTTTGACTTGGAGGTCTTCACTGTTGCAGGTTTAGCTTGTTCAGTAAAGGGCACTGACTCCGGTTCCTGACCTCTACCAACTATCTCCTCAGATTGGAAGCTCCCCTCTACTTTATGCTCAGAAGATTTGACTTTGTTTGGCGAAATTCTATCTGTCATAACAATTTCTTTTTTTTTGGTATCAGGAATTATTACCTCTTTTATTGCAGTCTGTTCCTGTCTAGTTGTTTTCTTATCTACCAATTTCTCTTTTGTAGGAATAACTTTGGCAGGTTTGTCTCCAACTGTGACTTCCTTCGGCTGGATTTTATCAACTGTAATTTCAATAATGTCCTCAGCTTTACTGTGTTCCTCTGGAGTATCTGATCTAATCTCTAGAAATGATTCTTCACATGTTACGTCTGTCAAAGGTTTCACTGAACTCTTTATCTCCATTTCCTCCTGCTGAGTTTGTGTTCTCTTTTTGGTTTCAATAACCTGGGAAGGTTCATCTTTTGATTTATATTTCTTTGATGGAAAATCCTTCACTTTCATCAACTGTATTTCTTCATATGAATACGTCTCCCCAGGTTCTTCACCAGTGTCTTCAGTAGTCCTATCCTTTCTTTCTTGTCTAATTGGTTCCCTGGTAATCATTTTCTCTTTTGAGGGAATCTCTTTGGTGTGCTTATCTTTTACAGTTAGTTGTTTTTTGGATTGAATGTCCTCGTCTGATGATTCAGATCTCTCTTGTTGTTTAGCATGTTCTCCTCTCTTCTGGGTGGAGACTTTTCTTTTAAGCTTATCTTTTGTCTTGTCATGAATCTCCTGTCCTCTCTCAGACACTTTAGTTGTGGTTTCTAGGCTCTCTGTAATCATTTTATCTGTCCTGCCAGGATGTTCTGGTCTGTCATAAGTCTCTGTCTTGATTGACAAGACTTCAGTTTGTGTTTCCTGATGTCCATCAGGACCAGTTCTAGTTTCTTCTCTAACCCTTTTTACTGGAACGGTATGTTTTTGTTGAGGAACCTCTTTGATGTCTGAGTCTCTCCTCTCATTCATTATGTCCTCTGGTGGAGAATCAATCTTCCTGACAAACAACTCCTCTTTAATCTGATCTTGTCCTCCTGGAGGTTTTCCCTGCACTGTAGTAACTTGCTTCTTAGATTCACATTCCTCTGTGACAGCAGCTTCCTTGGTTTTTGGGATTATTTTACGTTTAGTAATCTTGGTGTGTTTTGTCTTTGAAACATCAGTAACAGAAATCTCACCTCTCAGTTCAGACTGTTGATCCCTTTCACTCAGTTTTCCTGATGTACTTAAAATGTCTACTTCTGACAGTGATATAATATTCTTGTCTGTAAGATTGTCTTCATCCTCATGAGACATTTCTGCATATTCTTCCATCACTTCTTCATGTTGGAGGACCTCCTCTGTGGAAGAAGCTTTCTCCGTCACATAATAAACCTCCTGTATCTTCTGAGCTTCTGCCCTCTGTTCTATCTTGACAAGACTGGTAGTCACTTGAAGAGTTAAGATGTTGAAGAGAAGGCACCATTTGGCAGTGCCAAGAGATTAGGACAAAAGACAACACAAAGACAAGCATTGGGGTTAAAAGAATCAACAAGAGAGAAACACTGGAGTGTATAATCCACCTGTGGTGTATTATCCTCATGGATTAAGACTGTGGTGTATTATCCTCATGGATTAAGACTGTGGTGTATTATCCTCATGGATTAAGACTGTGGTGTATTATCCTCATGGATTAAGACTGTGGTGTATTATCCTCATGGATTAAGACTGTGGTGTATTATCCTCATGGATTAAGACTGTGGTGTATTATCCTCATGGATTAAGACTGTGGTGTATTATCCTCATGGATTAAGACTGTGGTGTATTATCCTCATGGATTAAGACTGTGGTGCATTATCCTCATGGATTAAGACTGTGGTGTATTATCCTCATGGATTAAGACTGTGGTGCAGTGAATGTACTGCACATTCTGAGCTGTACCTTTCTCTGGCAGAGATGTTTTTTTCTGTTGTTCAACCACAGGTAGAATCTTGGGAATCTTCTTGGCTTCTGGTGCTTAAAGAATGTATCATATATTTAACTCAAGATGGCGGGTAGAAGATAAAGAATTTAGACACAGTTGACAAACATATAAACATGTAAAATAGCTAGCATACGTACAATAACACAAGACATGATATATATCAATGAGGCTGAGGAGAATGTAAGATAAATCACTTATTCAGTGAGTGTGATTTTGAACCATTAGGGTCACTGCTATGTATATACATGATCCTGCATATCATTTCTGTTTACAGAGCAGTGCTATTTAAAAATATACAGCACTACCACAGGTGCATTTGATAGACATCAGAAAGATCAGTGGCACATGAAATACAGCTACAAATGGACTGTCGCCCATCCTAAACAGCACACAAACAATACAAGAAAACAAATAACCATATAGTAAAGAGCTGAGGTCTGACTGAAGTATACCTTTGGGAAGAGTTTCCTCTACCTCCCTTTTAGGTTTAGCTTCAGGCCTCTTCTGAGGAACCTTCTCAGGTTTATCAGAGGTCTTATCTGGGATAGGAACTGCTTTCTCTGCAGCTCTCTCAGGGATCTTCTCTGGTTTCTTATCAGATGCCTTTTGAGGCTCAGTTCTCTTCTCAGGTTTTCTCTGAGGTACCATCTCAGGTTCTACCCCTTCAACCTGCACAGGCACCTTCTCGGGTAGCTTCTTGTCAGGAATCTTCTCTATATTTTCTTGTTCCTTATGAGGACCTTTTTCAGGCCTCCTCCCGGGAGCCTTCTCTGGTACTTTTTTCTGTGGTAGCTTTTCTGGAACCTTCTCGGGTTCAGATGATGGTACTTTTCTAAGTGTTTTCTGAGGCACCCTCTCAGGAGCTCCCTCCTCTGCTCTCTGAAGTTCCTGTATCTTCTTCGGGACCCTCTCAGGTTCTATCTCCACTACCTTCTCAGCTACCTGAACAGGTGCATCATCAAAGAGCCTCTGAGGTATTTTTTGAGCTGCCGTCTCCCGCACTTCCTCAGGTGTGTGTTTTGGTTCAGGCATCACCGCTTTAAGAGGATATGATATACAAACACACACAAGACATAACTAGAAAGAATGAAAAATGTGCTGCCACACAAATAAGGACAGATGAGACAAAGTAATGAATACTTTACTCAAATCATCTTCTTAATGCTTTATTTAGTGAAAGAAAGTAATGCTATTCTTGACCTACTTCAATCTGCATTATTTCATGTAATTTAAGTATATCATCATGATTTGAGGAAGGTATTCAAGCTTGTTTTAAATTTAAATACATTTAGATGACAATACACAAGATGGAAGAATCCTAGAAGAACCTGACAATGAGCCAGTTTGTTATCTAGCAACATCCATCAGATAGTGATGTACCTTTCTTAAGAGGCTCTTCTTTGGGAGGCTCTTGTTTCCTGGCTGCTTTTGGAGCATCTGGTATTTTATCCTCCACAGCAACTTTAAAGAGGATTATTCAGGTTTATTAGAAGTCATACAGATATGAAGAAGTTGAAGAGGGTTATTTCAGATGCACTAAACTCTAACAAGACACTCTAATGAGTGCAACACACAGGAAAAATGCAACAAGGACAAAACAATTCAACAATCAACAACCAAGAATAGTGCACAGCCCCATCCTTAATATAAACTCTGTGTGCCAGAGATTAGACATTATTAAACAACAAAAAATCATAAACACACACATAGACGTTAGAAGGCAAGGAGATGTGAGTTCCAGTTTGACATGTTTAGTAGGAAAACCACAGGGATGAGGGATCAGGGTCATCGACGGCCCACTGGGTCAATGCTCTGGTACCTTTATCTGCCACAGGTTTCTTTTGAGGCGTTACTTGGTCTCTGTCCACCTGTTGTAGGACTGTAGCTGGTGGGGGAGGTGTAACCACCTGCTTCTTTGTTGGTGCTTCTGGCACTTTAAAAGGACATGTGAGTTATCAGATACTTGAAGATATAAGACAAGAACAAAGATGAAATATACTGAAAATAGCTTCTCTGAATGTAGGTGGGTCCATGTAAGAAAAGACACAAACAAGTCAGCAGACAACTGAACGGTAGTATGAGTACGGTGCTACTGTAGAAACCACTTTAGGTGAAAGTGGAGAAACTGCATCATGATTATACATTATAATAGTCTGAAGATAATTATGCTGGAATGGCAAAAAAGACAAGCATTCTGTATCATACAGCCATCATCATTAGCGCCAATAAAAGATAAAGATACATTAAAAGTTCTCAAAAGTTAAAGAGTTATTGAGTTTGCTAGCGCAAACAACTAAACTACACTAAACACAACAAACATTAATAGCTTAGTCACACAAGCACACAGATAAGAATCTGATGAGTAAGGCTTGAAGGCCATTAAGAAGATCAAGAAAAACAGCCAGGGGTTTCCTCTCTGGCCACAGACTTGTGTACCTTTCTTTGGGGCCTCCTTGGGACCAGGCGTTGGTTCTGTCTTGGGCTTTGAAGGTTCTGGTTTTCCCACTTCAGGTTTGGGTTTTTTCATGACTTGTTCAGGCTTGGAAACTGCTGCCGGATCTGGTTTTGGAAGAGGAGGTTCTGGCTTGGAGACAGTGGGTTCTTCCTTCAATATAGGTGGCTTAGGTTTACGGACCTCTAGCTGGGGTTTTTGTACTTCTGCTTCTGGTTCATAGACCTCTGGTTCTGGCTTGGTCAATGCTGGCGTTGGAGATGCAGGTCTCTGGACCTCTTCAGGGACTTAAAGCAACATGCACACTGGTTTAGATATGTGCAGACAGTAAATGCTTACAGGTGTACACAAGTAAAAAAGATGCGCTTCCAAGATAGAAGCTAGCACAGTAAAGGCATACACAAACCAAAGACAGACAAACATCCAGACTTAATAGCAATATAGTCAGAGCAAAAGAAAACCTGCCACTTCAAAGACTCAAGAACTCAAAAGACAAAGCATAGACATCCAGACTAGACAGGAAGTACCTTTGGATGGTGGAGTCAGCTGCTTCTTCACTGCTACTGGCTTAGTGTCTGGCTTAGGCTCTGGAGCAGGTTTGGGTTGTGGTTCTGTCTTTGGTGCAGGCTTGAGTTGTGGTTCTGCCTTAGGAGCTGGTGTGGGTTTAGACTTGGGTTCAGGTTCTGCTTTAGGTTTGGGTTGAACTTCAGGTGCTGCAGGCACCACTTTAGGCTCTGCTGGTACCCGAGGCTTGGGCTCATCTTCAGCTAACACAGACAGTAACGTTAGATAAAAGCTACAACACCATCTAAGGGTTATCAAGAATAAAGCTTTCACATATATACAAAGACTTAGATTAAAGGCACTGCTACACACAACACAGACACTGAGACACATTGATCAGGGAGCAAATGAAATGGACAGACATATAACATAGACCTATTACAACCAAACAGACAAATCCCCTATTATGGAGTACACATAGAATAAGATTAAGTTCCAAAGTTGGCAAAGTAATAAGACATAGAAAACAGACATCCTTAAGAAGTGAGAGGACAAGCACAGCGTAGCTGTCAACACAGATCAGCTGTCAACACAGATCAGCTGTTAACGGGGACGTAAAGCAACGAGAGGAAAAGCATCTGGTACCTTTCTTTGGCAGGACTCCTGGTTTCTCTGTAGGGGGAGAGGGGGCAGCAGCAGGCTTGGCAGCAGGTTTCTTAACCTCCTCTGGTTCTTATAAGACAGGCAAAGTCAACAATCACATCCATACAACAAGAAGAGGACAGAGCTGCCCATTGTGTAACAGAATATACCAGAACATAGGGCTGATACTTCAAAGTAACAAAATACAAAGAGTATTTTATAAACTAGATTTAGAATAAATGTACAAAATTCAAGCAAAAACATCAGAATCTAAGAGGACAACAAGATGACATTCTCTCAGAACATCAACAACAAACATCAGAGATTAAAGTATGAGAGGGTGACATGATAAAGATGTTATACAGAAATCAGTTGTTGCCAAGCAACTCTACCTTTGGGAGCTGCAGGTTCCTTCTTCTCTGGAACTGAAACTGCTGAAATCTTCTCCTCTACTGGCTTTTTGGCTTCAGGTACTTGAAAATACCAGTAAAGTTCAGTGAATTTGCTCTTTTTCACAGAGTGAATGTAAACAGCCCTAGTCTGATGACTACAGAACTGATGGTAACATAATGGGTCATTTAAACATACATGAACGTTTCCTAAGTCATTAATATCATATATCAATGCTTAATGACACTTGATACATACACATGAAAGGTGTATTAAACACAAAGTTGAACAGCAGAGACGTGTTGGTACCTTTAGGTGGTGATGGCTCCTTCACAGCTGCTCTAGGCTTCTCTTCAGGCTTCCTCTGAGCTTCAGGAACTTAAAAGACACTCACTGTGTTAGCGTTGCACTGTTAGGTAAGATCTATGTCATACATTTACATATGAAGCAAAGGACAATAAACAAAAGACTTAACAAACAAACAAGAAGCAGCTAGAGCAGAAACAAACATACTGTAGATATAAAGAGCAGAGACCAAGGATGAGTGCTGGTAATGAAGCACTACGGCACAGAAACAGCTCAACCAAACCATGTTAGAAAAGACTTTAGTGGAGGACAGAGACACCAGAACACACTGCAGGATTATCTGCCAGGGCAGCGCAGTAAGCAAAGGCAGACAGGCTGCATCGTAGTACCTTTAGCTGGGACTTCCTCTCTCATTCCTACTTTCTTGGTCTCCACTGTCTCCTCAACAGGAACTCTGGGAACTGGCGGAACAATAAGAAACATATTTAGAATCCTTAGCACATGTTAGAACCATCAGGAACCATCAGGAACCATCATGGAACCATCAGGAAACAGGACAGCTTAGGGCCAACTAGTGTTGTAGTCAAGACCACCTAAAGCCAGACCGAGACAAGACCAAGACTTTAGCGATTCGAGTCTGAGTCAAGACCAAGAACAAAGGGGGGTTGACATCAAGACAAGACCAAGACCAAAGCAATGTGAGTCCGATTCAAGACCATGGCTGTCGTTTTGCCAGACTGCTACTGTAATAACTGTTTAAAATATGCAATAGACTTATTGTGAATTGAATCACGGCTGACCTGGAAGACATTGCTGCATACAGTGCAGCAGGATTTGCGCAAAACCAACTTCACTGTATACATGTCATCTCGTCGCGTTTTGGCAATTGTTTATTGTAATTATGGAGGGTTAAATTCCGGTGTTGAGACCGGTCTCAAGTACTACAACACTAGGGCCAAACACACACACAAGAAGAAAGGATATGAACAAGATACAAATATCTATGAACAAGACAAACACATTAAGAGAGAGCCAAGGTTACAATGGCATACATATCAAAGAGTGGCTCAAACACACACAGGTTGTAACAGATGGACAAACAAACAGCTAAACAGAACAAACTCAGTTGAAACTGGAAGTGTTAGAAGTAATCTAAGGCCTTCCTATGGATGGTCAGATACATGGGCTAGACCTGGAGAGATACCTTTAGCTGTGGACACCTGTTGTGTTATCCGCTCTTCTGTCCAGCTTTGATACTCAACTAAAGGAGTGACAATCACAAGAGTGACAAAAGTCAACATGAGATAGTGGGCTGGGGTATAGAGATGGAAACTCACCCAGTCATTTCACATTTTAACATGGTCATCATCTCTAACCTCCCTTGTTAGCACCCTTCAGCTGATGGACATTACCCAGAGTAATCTGGTACCAGACCTTCAGTAACCCAGAGATAATCTGGTACCAGACCTTCAGTAACCCAGAGTGATCTGGTACCAGACCTTCAGTAACCCAGAGTGATCTGGTACCAGACCTTCAGTAACACAGAGTAATCTGGTACCAGTACTTCTGGACATTCTGGTGAAGGTCTGCTAACTTTGCTCTTACAGAGATGACTGGGAGGGCTCAGAGTAAAAAATAATGTTTGGGACAGAACTGTGTGCCCAGTTTTTTTAAGTGACCAATGGCACGAGTGATGGGTGTGACCAGCACGACAGTGTCACTTCCATTGACCAATAGGGAACAAAAGCCAAGCAGATATTCATGGATGGGACTTCCCCAGTGGAAGTTGGGGTCATGTCTCAATAAGGAAAGTAAACAGGGTGACCCAGAGTGACAAATGACCATGTCAGAATGGAAAATAGACACATGACATAACGTATAGGAGTATTGGTGTTAGTGTGTGCACACTGATGGAGGGATGGAAGATTTAAGTTAAGAGGTTAAGAGGACAGCATAAAAAACAGGAACATTAGCCACAAACCAAGGACAGAAACATGGAGAAAAGGTGAACTTCATGTTCAGGTAAATGAATGATGATTTGACACCATGTGTAAGTTTTTATCTATATCATCACTGTGATGTAAATAACATCTACAAAACAATGCTAAGACAATGAATAAAGTTATGGTTATGATGGATATTATAGGCTACAAGCCATGCTTGATCTAACCTGCCAGTCAAAAGAATGACCTCAAGGTCAACACTGTTACTGATATACATGAAGTCTTCCCCATGTTGACTCAAACAGCTGAATATCATTTCATTAGTACTCATGTCTGCTTAGAGGGATGATGGAGATGAAACAGAAGACACTGTACCTCTCTGTTCCACCTCCTCTTCATAGTGATATGAATATTCAGAAGATTCTTGGAAAAATAAAATGGTTTTGAGTTCCATGGATGGAGGTGGTCATGTTTTATATTTGGGTTTGTGTTAAATGTTGCTGAAGTGATGATTGTGTGAGATGATCCACATACAAAGATGAACTAAGGTAAACTGCTCAAGTGTCTGTCAGATGAATATTTCAGATCCTATGGTAACAACAGGGTTAGTTATCTTACTGTTGGGGATGGAAGACATAACAGATGTAAAAGATATACCTCTCTGTTCCATTGCTTCTTCATAGTGATAGTATTCAGACGATTCTTTAAAAGACAAAAGTATGTTGGTCTCATCACAATGTTGAGTTCAGTATAAAAGAAGACTGTTATGGGCTATAAAACACGCAGGCCATGAGTTAATGATGTAAGACAGAACAGGGGGTTTATCTGTGACATGTTAACTTGGACGTAGTCATGTGACCTGAACCCCTCTCTGTTCCTGTAAAGCTTTGTGAAAGCCAGGGCTCGGGTTAATGCACTTTTCATTCATGCATTTTAAAATATGAAAGGAAACAGCAATTTATTTGCTCATGTCAGAGAACTAACTGACAATCAACAGGTTGGAAATGAGCCTTTAATGACATGGATTTTTCAGTATTTGACTTTGAAGAAAATCCAGACAGAGAAGTGATTGGTTGCCCAGTCTTACCTTGAATAGCAACAGATGAAGGCAGTTCTGGTCTCTGAACTGAGGAGTCTGGGACATCTAAAGAATATTGAATTGGATTTATGTGTAAGAGACATTTTGCTAGGGATTATAAACTTTGATTTGATATAAACCTTTTTTATACTAATTTATAGATTGCATATAGATAGCATTATTAACATAGAAATATTACTATTAGCATGATTGTATGATGTTAATTGTTCAGAAATGTGCTCAGATTCAAAGCTGGTTAGGGGATGTAGAATTAAATACTTACCAATGGGTACCCTTGCTAATTCAATTTCTGTGAAAAGGGGAAGATTGAGTATTATGTTAAACACTGAATGGACCAACACTGACAGGAGGTATAAAGGTGCTGCCTTACTAGGAACTGTACCTTTGCCAGACAAATAAAGTTCAGCTGTGCTCTTAGCCTCTCCTCTGGGCTCCAACCTCACAATCACTGAGTAAACGCCTATATGGGATTAGTAATGAAGTGGTTTTAACATTCAGTCATTAAAACACTGACGAGAGAATCCAAAGAAAAGTGTTTTGAGGAGATACTGGGGTTCCACAGCGCTCTACACACCTTCATCTTCAATGGTCACATTTCTGATAACCATGAAATGTCTTCTGCCCTCACTTCTGAAGTTGTACTTGGGGCACTCTTTCAGTTCCCATGTGTCTTTGTACCACGACACAATAGCATTGTCGAAGGAAACTTCACACTCAAAGGTGGCCGACTGGCGTTCGTTGACTTCCACGTTGTGGATGCGTTTGGTGAAATGAATTTGTTCAGCTAAAACAGATAAACGTGAGCGGTAAACGTGTTGTTGCAACTGGAATGTATGAAATTATTTGAATGTAGTTTTTATTTGGAAAACATCCCACGAGTGACGAGGTTAGAATGGAATATGTTCATAGTGAGTTCATGATATAATGAATGGTTGGTTTTGGGTTGATGGGAAGACAGAGATGAAATGAGGCCTGAAACGTTTCAAGATCAGCCAGTAGTGGAGAGGCATAAGAAGGTTAAGACAGGAAGATAAATCCAGGAAGAAAGAGCAGAGAGCAAAATGTAAAAACAATATCTTCAATATTAGTCTGACAGTTTGACGTTGGTAGTTGGAAGAGATTAGTAAAAGGGTTCTAGAAGGTTCTAGGATGCGTTCCAGGGTACAAACCTTCCACCCAGAGTTCTGCTGAGGATTCCAGCTTCTCATATCTGCAGGTGTATCTCCCCTGGTCCTCAGGCTTCAAGTCTTTAATCAGAAGCTTCTGGACTTTGTGTTTCACCTCAGATGTGTACCTGCCCTTCATCTCTAACTGCTTGCCATTTTTAAACCACTCTGTTTGTACGTTAGGGATGGAAAACTGACAAGACAGTGTGCACGACTGGCCTTCCTTACCCGATGTGTCCTGCAGGTGCTTCTCAACCTCCGCTTCTGAAAGACATGAAGAACAAAGCATCTGTTAGCAATGGTCTCTAGGAATGAATACCTCTGGAAATGGCAACCATAGCAGAACAGTCGTCTAGCAATAACTTTCAATTGTAGTAGAATATGATACTGACACAGGAAATAATAGAGATGACAATATACTTCCGATAGTTTCCGATCACATTAAATACAACCTCATCATATACAGTATATAAGATATAACAACACGCTGCCAGTGTCCAGTTAAAACCCATCAATTTTGGCTTTATTGTAATTGATAATTAACAATGTCCTCATACAGTATATACCACGAGGACCCAAAGCCAACCTACCAACCATTCTAAATGTATAAACAAAGCCGTCTATGTCAACATCAACCAGTTTCTGTTGATCTGTGAAAGGCTGCCTTTTGATTTTCCAGAACTCCAATGAAATACATTCCCAGAGGAAATGGTAGGTCCAGTAGTGCTGTACTGACCCATGACAGTGAGCTTGGCGCTGGAGATGTGAGGTCCACACACCACACGGTAGTTGCCCTGGTCTCTGGGCTGACAGTCTTTTATCTTCAACAGGTGGCGGTCAGCGATGATGCTGATGTCGTACTTGTCACTGTTGTCCAGTTTCTGGGTGCCCTTGTACCAGGACAGGGTGATCTCTGGGTAGTTAATCGTGATCTCACACTCAAACACAGCCTCCTTATTGGTAAAGGTAGACTGATCGCAGATGTCCTTCACAACAGTCACAGGCTACAGGGACAGAGAAGGGACAGTGGCAGTTAATAACTCTTCCAATGTCTGATGCAAAAGTTGGTGACTTGGGAATTTCAGGTTAGTCTTAATCTACTCTTTTTTGATCAGACTGTCAGATAAATGACCAGAATGTAAATGTTAATGATCATGCCAGTAAGCAATTATTCTAATGATATATACAAACATGGAGGTCACTGTAATTAGATTTGGCATGTTTACACTAAACAGCAGGTTCAGGTTTTCACAAACCTCAGTGCGTTCCATCCTCTTCTGCAGGTCAGCCACCAGTTTGGCCATATCCTCATCAGACTCTCTGTCTCCACGTTCCACTTCCTGTGACACATAAAGAACACAACTCTGCAATGTTGAACACTACACCTACAGAACGCTACACTCAACAACTCACAACAGAAAAGCTAGCTTCAGAACGCTTTACCGGTCTACCACTTTCTTCAGCCTTCTCCTTCTTGAGCTGCTCGATGGCCTGCAGCAAGCCTCTGTAGTCAGTGATGCCGTACATTCTGGCATATTTCTCATACTCTTTGGGGTCCACGTTCCTCAACAACTCAACAATATCAATGTCCTTCTCCTCCTGTGGACTCTTCTGCTTCGATGGAGTCCTAAAGAGAGTCCAAAGGAGACATGTATTAGAAAATGGTCTTTGTAAAAGAGATGCAGAGGCCAACTGACGAAAGCATATTATCCTCAATTTTTCATCATTCCAAGGCTGTTGCACCAAGAACAAGCAGGAGACATGTTCAAAATGTCCAGTCTGAAAAGTACCGTCTGAACAGTGTAGTCTGAACAGTACCGTCTGAACAGTGCAGTCTGAACAGTACAGTCTGAACAGTACCGTCTGAACAGTACTGTCTGAACAGTGCAGTCTGAACAGTGCAGTCTGAACAGTGTAGTCTGAACAGTACAGTCTGAGCAGTACAGTCTGAACAGTGCAGTCTGAACAGTGTAGTCTGAACAGTGCAGTCTGAACAGTGTAGTCTGAACAGTACAGTCTGAGCAGTACAGTCTGAACAGTGCAGTCTGAACAGTGTAGTCTGAACAGTGCAGTCTGAACAGTGTAGTC
>OMKK01083239.1:0-14932 GCA_900302305.1 Polymixia japonica | reverse complement strand
TTAGTGTTCTGACTAGCGTTCTGATTAGCTTTCTGACTAGCGTTCTGAGTAGCGTTCTGATTAGCGTTCTGACTAGCGTTCTGATTAGCATTCTGACTAGCGTTCTGATTATCGTTCTGACTAGCGTTCTGCCTAGCGTTCTGATTAGCGTTCTGATTAGCGTGCTGACTAGCGTTCTGATTAGCGTTCTGATTAGCATTCTGACTAGCGTTCTGATTAGCGTTCTGACTAGCGTTCTGCCTAGCGTTCTGATTAGCGTTCTGATTAGCGTGCTGACTAGCGTTCTGATTAGCGTTCTGACTAGCGTTCTGATTAGCGTTCTGATTAGCGTTCTGACTAGAGTTCTGACTAGCGTTCTGATTAGCGTTCTGATTAGCGTTCTGACTAGCGTCCTGATTAGCGTTCTGACTAGCGTTCTAATTAGCGTTCTGACTAGCGTTCTGACTAGCGTTCTGACCAGTATGCTGGCGTGTTAGGTTACAGTTATAAGCTTGGGTTGGAAGCTAGAAGCTGCTCATTGCATTGTACCTTGGGGGAGTTCCTCTCTCATTTCAACTTGTGTCCTTTCAACACTCTCTTCAACAGGTTTTCTCTCTTCTGGTGAGGGAGAAAAATAAACTTAGATAACAGCCCAATGTAAGGACCTCGATGCTGAGGACTCTCTAACATTCAGTCGTATGTCTTTAGGCAGCTCACAAAAAGTCAAACATGTTAGATGAGATGGATGTCCACCATATAAACAGAGGAAAGACAGATGACAGAGAAAAGCAATGACTGATGATGACAGATGACAACAGATAAAAGATAAAAACAATTGACATACGAACAGAGTTTAGACAGTGGCAGACAATGTGATGATTGTTATTATATTGATGGGGAAACGTCTTAAAAAACAAACGTATGTTGCTACCTGTGACAGAAGAGTATTGTAGAGATACTCTTTCTTCTTGAAGCGTCCAACTTTCATAAGCTAGCATTAAAGGATAATTGGTTAGAGGGAACGCCATTAAATATTTTATCTAGTACCTTTTAAGTTTGACTTTACCTGTGTATTAACACTGAACACATTTACTCACTCACCACACAACATACCATTATTCCTTTAAAATGGATAAAGAGTAGGTTAACTAACTAGATTATTAGGATTTAATGATGGATGAATTGATATTCATTAATGAGTTAAAGTGCTCACACAATGACCTAGGATGATGGTTAAAGGATGAAGATGATAATTGTAATGGTGATGATGAGGTTTATTATTAGGATTAGGGATAATGGTTGAATTTAGATTAATCAAATGGATTGAATCACATTTATTCACTACAGCAAAGGGTAAGAATTATTCAAAGTTCCAAGTGATAATAGTTATTAGTTTCATTACGGTTTATTAATCAACAAAGGTTGTATACCTTTTACTTCTGTTCTCTCTTCGTAGTGATACAATTCGGACAAATCTTTTAATAGAAAAGTGAGACATTTGTGAATAAAATACGCCACCTCAGGGTTAAGGTAATTGTAAACTCTTAAAGTGTCCCAGTCTTACCTCTGTCAGCAGCCATAGATGGTGCTTCAGCTACGTGAATGGATGTGTCTGGGACATCTAAAGATTCAGTCATAAATACAACTTTAGTACCACAATCTACAAATATACAGACTGAAAGTATGTTTTCTCCAAAGTTTGCGATTGTAAAACCTCACATATCTATTTGTTATGCCAATCCTAGGTCAAAGTTTGATACATTCTTTAAACGTGTTTGGAAAACAACTAACTGCCTTTGCATGACTTGTGGAGTCACTTCAATGGTTGAATTTTTCCTTTATTGAACTGAAAAGCTTTTGGTCAGTTTTACTGTAGTTATGTGATATTTAGCAGTGATATTTAGACCAGAGGTATGTTCCGTTTTGTTTTTAAATACTCACCATAAGGTACCTTTCCTATCCCAATTTCTGTAAAAGGATAAGGTAAAGTGTTATAACCGCAAATACCAATGACTGTAGAAATACTAGCTAGCCAGTAAATATACAGACCTTTGCCTGAAAGGTAAAGCTCAGCTGTGCTTCTAGCCTCTCCCATGGGTTCCAACCGCGCTATCACTGAGTAAACGCCTGAGGAACCAGCAGCACACATGGTTCAATGCTATTCATGAACTTTACTGGATGAGTTGAAGTTTCATGTGGTAATATGATTTTACTTTAGTGTCAACCTTCTATAGGAGCTTATGAACAATAACTCACCACCACAACCACTGCACCAGAATTACCTTTGTTTTGAAAACCCAGTACAAGTACCAAGGTCATATTATTTTATTCTCTATCAAAGGTCTTACTTTTTAAAAACTGATTTTGCTGGTTTCTAATAAACAATTGTGAGAGCTGGAAAAGACAGTGTAGGAAGTTGTTCTTGAGCTCCTATTGCAGTGTTCACCACATACAGTTAAAGTGTAATATTATTTTAAAAGATCTATTTATTGTTTTAATTGTTATAAAGTGTTCTTCAACAAACCTTCGTCCTCAGCAGTTACATTGCGGATGATCATAAAATGTCGTCTGCCCTCAGTCCTGAAGTGATATTTGGGGCTTTCTTTAAGTTCCCACGTGTCTTTGTACCACGTGACGGTGGCGTTGTCGAAGGACAACTCACACTCAAAGGTGGCACACTGCCGTTCATTGACTTCAATGCTTCGGATGCGTTTGGTGAATTGAATTTGGTCAGCTAGAACCAGATAATCAGAGCAACTTTAGATTATGGTTTCTGATAAGATGTAGCACTTACCCATGTTTAAGAATATCAGATTCATACTAGATTGAAAACTTGATTATTGTTTTGAGTCTATTATTCACATTATCACTTAGATTTTTTGAGTCTTGACCAAAGTTAAATGTAAAGGGAACAAGAGAAGAACAGAAAACAGAAATCTACGAAACACAAACATAAAGACACACACATCACATATAAACCAACAGGTTTGAAGAGGTCAGTAGGTCACATCCTGTTGACAAAATCAAGTCAGTTTGAGCAGTGCTGTTTACCTGAGTGGTGACCAGCTCCTGATAACAACATGGAGGAAGGAGATGTCAGACCTCAGACTACCAAAAATGACCCAGAATGTTTAGTACATTGAACCTTACCTGGAACGCTGAGCTTGGCACTGGAGATATGAGGTCCACACACCACACGGTAGTTGCCCTGGTCTTTAGCTTGGCAGTTCTTGATTTTCAGATAGTGGTGATCGCCCACTACACTAATGTCATATTTGTCATCGTTGTCCAGTTTCTGGGTGCTCTTGTACCAAGTCAGGGTGATCTCTGGGTAGTTAATCTTGATCTCACACTCAAATGTGGCTGTCTGGTTCTCAGAGGCTGTCTGGTCTGTGATGTCTTTCATCACAGAGACGGGCTGTGAATTAAACATTTTTTAGGTTGTAATAAATGTAGATTGATTTAAACCTGCTCCTCACAGGTGAAGATAATGTACATGCACAAAGTTTTGTGTGATCAGTAGAAACCAATACTAAAAGACTGGATACCTCTGAGCCAACACGTCCCTCCAGCTGTTGGATGAGTTTAGCCATGTCTTCCTCCTCAACTCTACCTCCATGCTCCACCTCCTGCAGCACCACAGAGGCCACAGAATACAAGGATATTGGTTGTAAAATACCAAATCAGATAGAAGATGAATTAAGATTCTGTCTGGATAGTAGAGCTCTTTGTGCCCTGCCTGGCCCAAATCTAACCGTCAATACCCTTTTTGTGTGCCTGAACCTTACTTTAACTCAGAAATGTTGCTAATCACAGTATTTTTAAACCCAAGCCCAGCTGTAACCTGAGGACATAAGTCATAAATCTGGCCAAAACAATCCTGTTGGGTCCCATTATTTCTACTATTTTCTGTGTGTGCTGTGTCTTCTCTCACCACTCTTCCAGTCTCCATCTCTTTCTCCTTCTTCAGGAACTCAATGGCCTGTAGAATGGCACGGTAGTCATAGATTTGGTGTTCACGAAGAATCATTTCATAGTCTTTGGGGTCATGACCTCTCAGCAACTCCACTATATCAACTTCTCCCTCCTTTTTGGGGCTCTTCTGCTTGGATGGAGTTCTGCCACAGAAGGAATACAAGTCATTATCAAGTGTTTAGAGGAGATATCATGATTGAGGACCCATGTCATGGGATTGTAACTGTAGATGTTAACATCAAGGAGTTAAACATGGTGAGGTAATTCTAGGGGTTCTTAGACATGGTGAGGTAGTTCTAGGGTTTCTTAGACATGGTGAGGTAGTTCTAGGGTTTCTTAGACATGGTGAGGTAGTTCTAGGGTTTCTTAGATAAGATGAGGTAGTTCTAGGGTTTCTTAGACATGGTGACGTAGTTCTAGGTTGGGGTGGAAAAAAACTTGGAAATAGGCCCTTATACTTTGAGCTATTAAAAACCTGAGTCTGAAAGTTAATCATATTGATCTTTGTTGACAAGCACTTACTTCTTCAGCTTAGCCCTAAAGTCTCCCATTCCTTCAACTTCCTCCTTTTTGGTGACCTCCATATCTGTGCTGCACTCAATCTCTCCATGTTTGTTGGAAGCAACACATCTGTATTGGCCAGAGTCAGATTTTGTTACTTCTCTGATCTCCAACTTGGCCTCCTGGCCTTTGTGTTCAATAGAAATGCGACCTCCAGGGGTAATCTGCCTCCATTTGCCCTTCATCCATTTCACACTGGGGATAGGATCACCTCCGATCTTGGCAATGAAGGTGGCAGTGCCCTCTGCAAAACAAATCAGATTGAAATTAGGCCGACATGGACTTTTATCAATGGATCTTCCACTCATCACTTCTACAGTTTTGTTTTTAGTACTGCCATGCTACACTTTTTAAAAGGATATCAGCATGTGTATTTCATAATGTATTGCTACTGACAATTCTTTATAATGAACTTACTCTCTATGACAGTGACATTCTTGGGTTCCTCAATGAAGAAGAGGTTGTCCAGTCTTTTGACTGGGGTTGGGGCCCCTGGGGCCTCAGCAGGGGCAGCTTTGGCTCCTTTATCTGAGGAGAAGTATTTGAACAGATGGTGGATTTATTAGTAGTGGTACTAGGAGCATTTCAACAGGCGAGGGCTGCAGTAGTAGCAGTAGAAGGAGTATTCCATTCATCCCATTTGGGAAATGGGAAAAGTAAAGATAAAAGAAGACAAGATGGGTAGACAGACATAAAGAGTTAGCACACATCTGTGCCAAGATCAGTAATAAGCAGGTACGAGAAAATCTGACTTATTTTAGCGTAGATACGCTGTGCTTTGATACTGGAAAATTATTTATTTTATAATGACATTTTACAAATATATTAAATGACTAAAGGTTCAAATATGTCCAAGGATGAAATAAGTATAACTCTGATTTAATCCTTTAGAGGTTTACAAATGATCAATATTGAGGCTTCATCAGATTGCAATAATACGTTACGTTAGACATTTTCATGTCAAGTAAGAAAAAACAAGAGGGAAACAGGTTAAAAACATTCAGTTCACAAAGAAGAAGACATTCCTGCTCTGCTACATGGAAGCAAGATGCCACTGATCTCTGTTATGCTCCTTCCAGAGCTTCACTGCAGGGTAGTAACCTCAGTATACCTCCCTCTCTTCACTCACTTTATTTGTGTCTGTAGGGAAATTGGTTAACAGCATGTTTAACATTAAAAGAGCAAAAAAGCACATCACACCTCAACAGGATATCAAAACAACAGCACTGGTGAGGAAGTATCTGAGGAAGTATCTTTAAGACCTTATTCAAGTAGTTTACCTTTCACGGTCACCCTGGCCTTGCAGAACTCGCTGCCAGCAGCATTGCTAGCCTTGCAGAGGTAGTCCCCTGCATCAGCCTTGGAGGCCTGGCTAATCTCCAGGCAGGCTGTGTTCTCAGAGAAGCTGATCCTGGTGTTTCCGCTGGAGGTCAGATCTTTCCTGTCCTTCATCCACTGGATCTTCAGAGGAGGAGAACCACAGACGTGGCATGTGAGGCTCAGCTTCTCCCCCTCATTTACCGTTACCGGTTTGAGAGGGACGTCAAACTTTGGAGCCTTGCTGGTCTCTGAAGAAGTTATGGGATATATTAGTTTCAGTAACAGCTGCATTACAGGATAAAGGAACCCATTTGTGCAGAATTGGACACATTCTTTTCTATAGGGAAATCCCGTAAAGAAAAAGCTTTTTCAAGAGACCTGTGCATAACACAAACTACAACATTTAAAAACACAATTCAACAAATAAAAGGAGGGAAAAAGTCAAATAATAAAGACACTTAAAAATATATATGTAGTGATATAAAGTGAATGTACCTCATCCTTTTCTGTCTACTTTAACATGGACTTTTGAAACACACACACACCTGAGATGGCGAGAGACACCTGGCATGAGGCCTTGCCAGCTTCATTAGAGGCCTCACAAGAGTAAAGTCCGCTGTCAGAGACTGTGGAGTGCTTGACACACAGCACAGCCATGTTGTTCTTGAAGCTGATGTCATATTTGTCAGAGCTGTAGATTCCAGTGTTGTCCTTGTACCAGTTGATGGTCAGTGGCTGGGAGCCAGACACACGACTCTCTATCTTTACCATCTTACCCACTGAATCCTCCATGGATTCAGAGGGCCTCTTGGTGAAGTTTGGAGGGACTTTACGCTCTGTTAGTAAAGGAGAAAGTAAAGAATATAAGGCCATGTCATGACAATAGTTAGGAATTTGAATCCATATTTTCACCAGGCCACCAAGTTCACCGTTGCATAAGGGAAAAACAGAACAGGCATAGCACAAAAGCAAAAAAAAAAGCCATTATAAAAATGAAAAACACCTGAACAAGGGAAATGCAAGACCAAAGAAAACCATAACAGTAAGACCAGCAAGTTACAAAATACCTTTTATCAGTCAAAACCAGATAAATCAGAAACCATCTTTCAAACCAACTATATCACCAAGCCAAACAATAACCATGAGGACAACATCACAAGGACCTCTACCACATCATGAAACCCCTTTTCTAACCAGCAAACATAAGGACCAACGCAAATGATAACTATACTGTTGGTTATTGTTAGTTAGTACAACCAGATGGGGAATGAGATGCCATGGGAGGAGTGTATGTCAGTGTGTTACCTATTTTGACATGAGCGTGACAGGTGTCAGATCCTTCGGCATTGGAAATTTCGCAAGTGTATTTTCCAGCTGCCTCGGATCTGTCGCTGTTGAGGACTTCCAGGACACAGGTTGAGTCGGTAGTTTTAACATTATACTGGTACGAGGCCCAGATCGGCTTGTCGTCCTTCTTCCAGGTGACGTAGACCCTCTGGCTTCCAGTGTATGTGCACATTAGTTTCAGAGGTTGACCAACTACAAAAGTAGTGTCGTCCAGCCTCTTGATAAAACGCACAGGTTCTGAGAGAAGCAATGTTGATGTTAGATACATGCGCATTGTTATTTTGGCATGTGTTTCGATTCTACTATGTCAAAGCCAAAGCTAGAAGTGATTTGAGTTGCTGACCTATTCCAAATGCTACTTCTATCAAAGACTTGAGAAAGTTCCTTAAAAACTTTGAACTGAGAGATTAGCAGTACAACATTTGGTTCCAACAGTTTTTATAGCTATGTAGGTGTCTTCCCTGGGCATCTTTAGGACAGCTGTAATATCAGCAAAAGACATTGATTACTGTCCATCATTTTTCAGTGATCCACCATCTTTAAGGCAGGAAGCCTCCAAGAGAGAGGCTACAGCACCACAACCCTCAAAACTAACTGGCTGACCTACAGTTCATCAAAGAAGGATGGAGCTGTTTTGGTTTCTAGAATAGTTCAGCTGAACAGAATGTGTCTTTGCCATTTGATTCATAAACCAAGCAGGATGCATTAAGGTATAAAAACAAAGGATGAAACCGAGCATCACCTTTCACCGTTAGGTTACAGCTGCTGGAGGCTGAACCGACGCGATTCTCAGCCTTGCAGATGTATTCGCCATGATCAAACTTGGTTGTTTTGCTTAGTTTCAAAGTGGCGACGCCATTTGAAAAGTCCATTGAGCAAGTGTTAGACTTGCGCAGCTTTCCGTCGGCTTTGAACCAAGCTACTGAGATGTCAGAAGTCCCTGCAACACGGCATTGCAGGGTAACTGCGTCTCCCACAGTTACCTCCATCGGCTCCATTGTTTCAACAAAGTATGGTCGTTCTAAAGTGGAACAGCGTGATGTTTTAGTATGACCAGAGATGATGAATGAATTATGATGATGATGAACTGTTACTACAAATGAAGTTAAAAAACTAAAAAAGAATGTTTGTTAAGGTAAACAATTTTACCTAGAATAGACACTTGTGCTTGACATTTGTCACTTCCGACTCTGTTGTCAACTTCACAAGAGTATCTGCCAGCTGCTTCCATCCGATCGCAGTTGAGGACCTCCAGGATGCACGAGGTGTCTGTGGTGATCACATTGTACTGATAGGAAGCCCAGATTAATTTACCATCCTTCATCCAGGTTACATTTACCCTGGGTGTTCCAGCAAATGTGACCTCAAGCCTCAGAGGCTTGCCCTTCTCAGAAGAAATGTCTCTCAGCTTCTTCAAGAAGTGGACAGGTTCTGAAGAAGCAATGCTGCGATTAGTTACATCCCTTTCTTTGATAGGAGGCAGGTATTTAAAAAAGAGTAAAGGATTTTCTAATGTAAACTGTCACGCTAACAAACCTTTGACAGTCAGGTTAACTGGGCAGCTTTCCTTCCCTGCATCGTTAATGATCTGGCATGTGTACTCTCCAGCGTGGGACTTATCCACTCTGTAAAGCACCAGAGTAGCTACATCGTGTTTTAGGGCGATTTCACAGCCCTTTCCATGCAGCATCTCCTTAGGTCCCCTGAACCATTTGACTTTCAGAGGAGCACTGCCTTTCACTTTGGCTGAGAAAGTCACATTTTCCCCAGGCAGCGTTTCCTTCATCTCGGGAGGTTCCACAAAAGATGGAGGTTCTGGATTCAAAAAAGAAGCGTTGTAAGATAAATATAGATTTTCTGTTATGGGCCAGATGTCTTGATAGTAAAACGGTCTTTGTAACTTGATGATCTAAACTTTATCTGCATCTACTGACCTGTGACAGTCATTGAAGCACTTGTCTCACTGGCCCCTGCAGCATTAACAGCTTTGCAAGTGTATTTTCCAGAGTCAGACAACTTGATAGTTGGGACTGTCATTTTACAAGTGTTATCACTGCAGCTAATGTCATAGTGTGGCCCGCTCTGGATTTCCTGGCCATTGTGGAACCAGGAGGTGTTGAAAGGAGGTGTGCCAGTAACTTTACACTCCATCTCACCAGGTTTACCCACAACAAGATGAGTGTCCCTCAGTTTCCTTATGAAAGTTGGTGGAATCATCTTATCTGTTGTAAAAGACAGTAATTGATTGATTGCTGAACGCATGACAAATTATTGGAGTCTCAATTATAGTTGTTAATTATCGCAACAAAAGGGAACTTTGCTATGACCGCCGACCTGAGACAGAGAGTGTAGTTTTGCAGGACGCTGTGCCGATGTCATTTTTGACCTCTAACTTGTATTCTCCTGCATCAGCTTTGTCAGCGGACCGTATCTTCAGCGTGGCCACCTTCTTTGAGAGGGACGTCTGATACTTTGCTCCGGCAGAGAGCTCTTTGTTATCCTTGAACCACTTGGTTTTCAGTTCTGGTGAGCCAGATACTGTGACTTCAAGAGCTGCATTCTCTCCTGACTTCACATTCAAAGACTCAGGGCTATCCACAATAGCAGCAGGTTCTACAGGTAAGGAAAGGAAATGTTTAGCTAACTAAATCTTATCAATGTATGTACCTGTATGTATTAAGGCTCAATCTGGAGTGTTACAAACCTAGAACGGTCACTTGGGAAACACACTCAACAACTCCAGAATCATTCCTCAGTCGGCAGGTGTATTTGCCAGCTGTAGTGGAGTCGGCCTGGGGGACTGTAAGGGTGGCCGCATTGTTCTCAAAGGTGATTTTCCTGTTGTCACCGTCTCTGAGAATGTGATCCTTGTCCTGAACCCAGGACACAGTCAAGGGCTCTGAGCCTTTCACAGTAGCTGTCAGCATCAGCTCTTCACCAGCTATCACTGACTGGTCTGTCAGTTTCTTGGCAAAGGCTGGTGGTTCTGAATAGTCAGGGAAAAGTGGTGGTGAGGAAAGGCGATGGCATTGGGACTGGTACTATTTTAAGAATTGTGCTGTTGATGTGCTGTACTAACCTTTTAGGCTAACTGTAGTACGGCAGGTCTCACTTCCTACACTGTTTGACACCCTGCACTCATAAAGACCAGCATCAGCTGACTCCAGCTTCATGATGTGAAGCGTGGCTGAGCTGATCTCACTGACCATCTTATATTTTCTGTTCTCCTTAAGGGGCCTTTTGTCTTTGTACCAGTTAACCTGGAAAGGAGGAGTACCATACATCTCACAGTACAGACTGGCGTCTTTTCCTCTAACGCCCTCCACTGGGTTTGGCTTTTTAAGGAAGGATGGCGACTCTAGAAAATATAATCGAGATAAATTAACAAAAATAATATTCACAGTCAAGCAAGTCGTCTCTCTGCAAGCAATTCGGGGTGGGCATTCCCAGGGAGCAGAAGACGGTCATGCTCATGTTCAGTCCATGCCTGAAGAATTCAGTCATAATCCAAGTGTTGTTTGATGGTATCAGTGGACTGAAGAGCATTAGTGATAGAAGGGAGTCATTCGTTCATGTTCATGCTACAATACGAACGTAGGTCAATATCATGACGAGATCACAGAGAAATAAACAGGGTTGGTCAAAGGCATAGATCATTCCATCAAGGGTAGAGAGAAACATGTCTTGGAAAAGAGATACCACTCAGATCCATGCTATCCAATCCACTGGGAGACACATCAATTATAAATTAGATGAAAATGATTGGTCATGTTGAGTTCCATGCTGGAGTGATTTTAGACAGGAATCCCAAATAACAATCATGAACAGACGCAAGACGCAAGATGCTGTGACAAAACATGAATCTTAGGGATTGTCATGCTGCACAATTTCAGGTGAGAATCCAACAAAGAAATAGGAGGTTAAACGGCAGGATGTCTATTCAGTAGCTGACCTTGGACTGTGAGGACGGTGCTGCAGCTTGCACTGCCAGCATCGTTGTGAGCCTCACAGGTGTAGACGCCATTGTCCTCAAACCTTGTGGTACGCAGCTGCAGGTACGCCGTTGAGTCAACAAACATTGTTTTATAGTTGCCTCCATCTGTTATCATTTGGTCATTTTTGTACCAGCACATTTTCAGGGAACGTGCGCTGGTCGCCTTGCATTCGAAACGGAGTCCCTCGCACTGCTTCACAAAGGTCGTGGGAGGCAGTTTCAGGACAAACTGAGGAGGTTCTGCAAAGTCAAAAAAGATGAAGTTACTATCCTAAGCAAGAGGCAAATCTTAAGAGATATGGATGATGGGAACAGGCGATGGGATGGTGGATAAAAGTATAGATAATCCTGTAAAGAAAGACTTGGTGAGCTAGTCAGGGCAAGATGAAGATGAAGGAACCATTAGATGGAAAAAAGATGGACTTAAATAGGCGGTGGTGGTGAAAAAAAAGAAGAGTCCAACCTTTCAGCAACAGTTCTGCTGCACACGTCACTGTGCCTGCTTCATTGCTAACTTGGCAAGAATAAATTCCACTTTGCAAAGGTCCAACTGAGTAAAGGTTTATGTAACAAGAGTATTCCTCCAGGCCAATGGTACATGATGGACTGGTCATGAGTTCAGAGTCATCCTTGAACCATTTCACAGTAAAAGGAGGTGTTCCTTCAAAGACACTTCTGAAGTGAACCGTAGACTTTGGAGCAACAGACTGAGGCTCAGGCTCAGTTATGAATCTTGCTGGCACTAAAACCCATTGAGAGAAATGATTACGATACAGTTCATGACCTGTGGCCTTCAGCTGGACTGAGACTAAACAAAACTGGGAAAAACAAATACTAGGGTCTAACCTTTAGCTGTAAGGACTCCAGTACATACACAGCTGCCTGCTTTGTTGGTTATTTGACAGGAATATTCTCCTGTATCAGTACTTTCAGTCAGCTTCAGCTCAATTGAGAGTGTATTGTCAATGTGTGACAGCTTGTATTTGGAGCCAGCAGTGATCCTTTGGTTCCCTTTGCTCCATTCAACTGATATTGGCAGAGAGCCAGCAACTTTACACTCCATTGTAACAACCGAACCCAAAATCTCCTGAATGTTACTTAATTTCTTAATGAACGTTGGGGGAATTACTTGTTCTGTTTTAAAGAATAACAAGAGATAATAATAATAATCAAGAGATTGTTAGAAAAAAGAGAGAGAAGACACATCTTCATCTTTACAGTTTTCCAAAGGTATGTGCTAGTGAGAGTATTGTACTAACCTACAACAACTAACGTGACATTACACCTGCAAGTGCCAACAGAGTTTGTAGCCTCAAACAGGTATACCCCTCCATCTTCCAGCTGAGAGGACAGAATCTTTAAACTACTGAGGTTGTTGTTATGGTGGAGTGGATGCTGTCTGCTGGACAGGAGCTCTCTGCCATCTCTGGTCCATTTCACACTGATTTCAGGAGTTCCAGCTACCCTGCATTCCAGACTGACTGGATCTCCGAGAGTCACTTTGACCATCTCTGGCTTCTCTAGAATTTTAGGTGGTTCTATAACACCGAGAATAAGACGTACTTATTAGCGTCAAAGTTGTCAAGTCTAAAATGTTAGCCTGAGGAAGCATTGTGCAAAAAGCAAAGCTCTACCTTGAACCAAGAGGGTGGCAAAGCACTTGTCCTGTCCGGCCTCGTTGATGACCTGGCAGGTGTACTTCCCACTGTGATTCGCCTCACAGGCAGGAATCCTGAGAGTGGCCACGTTGTTCTCAAATGTCTTCTCAATCTTAGGATCCTCCAAGATCCAGTTCTCATCTTTTTGCCATTGTACAGAAAGAGTTGGAGAACCCTTCACAATGCACTGAAAGACTGCAACATCTCCCACGACAGTGGAAACACTTTCTGTCTTCTTAACAAATGTCGGTGCGGCTAATATGAAGAAGACATCATTGTAATGTCAGAAAGTGTATGTTGTTGTGTGTGAGTATTTATCAAAGCATTAGCATTCATAGTAAACCCACCTTGTATAGACAAAGCTGCAGAGCCAGTGCAGCTTCCAACCTCATTGGCTACCATGCACTGATAAGAACCAACATCTAGCGACTCACAGGCCTGGATTTTCAAGATCATGGCATCTTCACCGTCGGTGATAATATGCTTCTGGCTGGACATGATTGGCCTATGAGCTTTGTGCCATGTGACCTTAAATGGAGCAGTCCCTGCAACCTTGCATGCAAACACTGCCACAGAACCTTTTACAACCTCAAGGGGCATCAGCTCTTCAACAAATGAAGGAGGCTCTGAAATAAGGAAGCAGGTTTAACTAAACCTCATATCCTTAATTTGAAACAGATATATCTTTATATTTAACTGAATGCTGACAGGATGCAACAAAATAGAAGCAAACCAACCTTTAACTTCTAGCTCAACAGTGCAACTCTCCACACCTGCCTCATTGCAGGCCTCACAGAAGTACTTTCCAGTGTCGTTTTCACTAGCAGCACATATCTCTAAGGTGGCTAAGGAGTTAACAAATGACATCTTGTTCTTGACACTTTGGTGAATCTCAGCCCCATCTCTGAACCAGCGTACAGAGATCTCTGGAGTACCAACAACCTTGCAGTCAAACACCTTACTGTCCCCTACTTTCACTACTGATACACCCTCGGGTTTTTCAAGGAAAACAGGGGGCTCTGTAAAAAATATAGAACTGTTAGTGAAGTATAGTAAACACTACGGTAAAGAGAAGTGACAAAGGTGAACGTTTAATAATAACCTTTGACAAAGAGAGTTGCCTGGCAGGAAGTGGAGCCAACATCATTCTGTATTTCACAGATATAGTCTCCAGAGTCGGAGGCTTTGGCAAAGAAGAGCTCCAGTGAACTGGAGGTGTTGTCTTTGATCACAGAGCAGTCAGAGCTGGATAAAATCTCCTTTTTGTCTTTAAACCATTTAATGGTCAATGGTGGGGTGCCAGAGACAAGTACATTAAACTGGACCTTTGATCCAGGCAAAACATTCATTGATTCAGGCTTTTCAAGAACACATGGTGGTTCTGTAAAAAGACGTAAAAAGAATGGTTGTGACTGCTGTCTCTTATGGAAATGTACAATGATACTCTTACTGTAGTAATAGTCTTATTAGACACATGCAACTACTGCAAACTATTGAGAAGGTGAAATGTGTTCCAACCTTTTACAAACAAGATGCCAGAGCATTGGTCAGTGCCAGCTTTGTTTTTGACTATGCAGGTGTAGCTGCCGCTGTCTTTACTGTGGAGACGAGAGATTTCTAGGAAAGCCACACTTTCAAAGAATGTGCATTTATATTTCTCATCGGTCTGGACCTCTTTCTCCTCCTTGTACCACTGTACAGTTAAAGGCAGGGAGCCAGACACAAGACACTCCAGATGGGCAAACGATCCCTTGATACCTTCAGTCTGTTTCAATTTTCTTGTAAAAGATGGTGGAAGTATTTGATCTGGCATCAAAAGAAATAAAGATAATGAGAGTACTATTCAGAATGATAACATGGAATCTAATGAAATAAGTGGAAATTGAACTTTTAACTGTCCAAATGTTGTGAACTGACCTAGAATAGTGAGTATAGCCTCACAAGAACTGTTCCCAACATCATTTGACACCTCAAAGGTGTATTCACCACTATCAGTTTTCTCTGTCTTAAGAATCTTCAGTATGGAGTTGGTGTGTGTGCTCTGAACTTTATATCTCTGGCCTGAGGTCAGTTCCTTGCCACCCTTTAGCCATTTGGC